>OAMR01000398.1:703362-718835 GCA_900205405.1 Echinochloa crus-galli | reverse complement strand
CCTTGGTGGAGGCTCTGTGGAGGTGTGCTTGGGTGGCGTCTTGGTGACGCGGCCGGCGGCGGCTTGTCTGGGCTTGTGCTTGCGGCGCCATGGTGGTGTGGCTGGCAGCAGTCTGGCGACGGTGCACCAGTAATGCCATGGTGGCGTTACTGGTTGCCCCAGGCAGCCTTCCTCCAGCGACGATGGTGTTGGTGGTGCTGTGGTAGCACGACCGATGATGGTTCGCATGGTTGTTTGCCGGCGGCATCGTGGTGGTGCCGATGGCGGCAGTCGTGCGTTGGCTCCCCAATGGCGCCATGGTGGTGAGGTTGGTGGTGCCAGCCATCTCGTCGCTTCGCGGTGAAGATGCAAGTGAAAGCTTATCCCTCTTTGGGACGACGTCGATGGCGCTCCGTGTGTCATGTCCTTCCTGAAGGCGATGTCGGTCATCTCCAGCGCGGACTTGCCTCCTGCAATGGCAGCTGCTTGTGTGAGGGTGTTTTCTTTCCTGTCATTTCTCTTTGTTTTTCCTTTTTGCTATTTATAAAGAAAAAAGAAAAAAAATTTATAGTAGTAGAGAAGAAGAGAGGTTTCAGTCCATGGCAGTGGTAGCAGTGGTAGCTCGTGTCGACGTCCCAATCCAACCGAGCGGTTTTTAGTGGGGTTTTTGGGTCGATGTCCCAATCCGACCCGGCTCACCCTTTGGAGTTGTTTAGAATGGTGGTGTTGATTTCCCAATCCAACCCATTGAGTTTCTTCCTATCCCTTGAGTTGTGCGGTCGTTGGAACGGAGTTGTATGAGATTGTATGATACCTCTCTAGTTGTACGGTCTTCGGACTGAAGTTGTATGGTTTTTGGGCCCGGTTTTCCTTATAAACAGGGCCAACTCTCTTCTTCTAATAAAAATTTGGAAAAGCGTAAGCTTTCGCCATCCGTTCGAAAAAAAACATTTTGAACATCGTGGCATATATCCCCCAAGCATATACGTGATTCCTAGGTGTGTCAATTCACTTTAAATCTATATAAGAAGGAAGGAGAAGAAGAAAAAGAGGGAAAAGAAGAGGAAGAAGCATATACGTGATTCCTAGGTGTGTCAATTCACTTGTAACCCTAGCTCCGCCCCTGACTTTAGCCTCCACTACAAAGCATTAATTTTGTTTCTCTCAGACCTCAGCATGCCACATCAGCACAGCCTAGAGCACACCTGTTCATTTCTTTCTTCCTGGCTTAGTCCGTTCCTCTCCTGGCCACTATAATCATTGCTCGAGCATGCATGCTGGCGTAGGTACACGTGATGAAAACACACCATCCCTCCACTCGTGACCCATTGAGCTTCTTTCTTTTAATCAATCTGCATGGGTCGTCACTTTTAATCAAGCTCAAGCCACTAACACCACCGACACTCTGCCACAATCAGCCGAATGCATGCATTCTTACCTGTTCATCTACTTCTCGCCGACGCCATCAATTCCACTCTGAAAGCCATCGCTAACTGCTAGAGTTATGCTAATTTCCATCTCAAGTGTGCTGCGCACTAAGAAAACAACAGCAGTCACTATGTGCAAAATGGAACCAGTTCTTCAACTTCCACGATCAGAAATACAAACATCTTCCCAAGTGAAATTAACCAAATTAACTTCCACCATCACTGGTTATTCATCTTCTTTCCTGTCCTTTCTACTACCTTTGAACACATATAAAATGCACCCAGCACAATCCCTCACGCCGATGCATGACCTCTCCAAAGCCTCTTCCATCCATCTCACTCTCACCAGCAGGGAACCGAGAATCTCGTCAACGGCGAGTCGTCATCTTCTTCATCAACGGCGAGTCGTACATCGGGCCCGAGCGCCGCGCCACCATCCGCGGTGCCACCCGACACTGCTAGCCCTCCATGCTCACCTCCGTTGGCTTCACCGCCGAGGAGGTCGACATCCTACGCGGCTTCTGCGATGCCGAGACAGCCAAGGGTGACGCTCCTCCACAGATAGGTCCGGTCTTGGCGTTGCAAAAAAAAATATTGTCATGCAACAACTTTTAAATTTCATATTAAAGTTTTATTTAACAAATTCTCGCAGCAACGTGCGGGGTATCATAGTCTTAGATGATTGGTGTGTGATGATTTACTGGCGACAACGATGAATTTTCCTTTGTACCATGGGATGGTGTGACTTTATTAAAAAGTTGAGTAATTGTCACACCCGGTTTTAAAGGCAAAACCAGGTGTGACAGAGGTGGTATCAGAGCTGTGTTGACTGTAGGACGCAAGCCTAGATAGCAATGGTCATTCTCTAAGGATTATTTTGCTTAACTACTCTTGCTCTATCTATTCTTGGCTTATTTTGCCATTATTCCTGGTCATTGATAATTGACTCCTCCTTGATTTTGTTTTCTGGTCTATCTTTTTCACCACCTCACCTGGTTCTGATGTCTTTAGAACTGTTCTCACCCCTTTCTTGCTTAAGCCATAGATGGTGTTGACAAGGCAAGGTGCTCGTAGATTGTCTAGCACTCTTTCCTCTTTTTCGTCGCATTCGGTGCAAGAAGAGGAACCGGAACCTGAAGAGATGGAAGTAATGGACGAAGAAGTCAACTCAGGAGGGAATGCTCCAGCTGGATTTGAAGGAAGTGAAGGACCCTCTCCGCCGCCTGACATGTGGGTAGTGACTTTTCACCACCACGACGGAGGCAACAGTGGGTTTCCGATAATGCTTCGAATGCTCTTCGAGCGTCTGAACTACCCAATGGAGATAGAATATTGTGTGATGAGGACATCAACCCCGACACGGGAACGGCTCTTCCAACTACACCAGCAGAGGAGCCACCAGGACCACTCACTCGAGCTCGTGCACGAGAGTTAAACTTCGTGATGATTTTGAAGAATGAAGGACCAGAAGATTGCTAAGTGCATGCGCCACTTATGCTCATGATGAACCTGTCCAGAATAAAGTCTAGGTGCTGCGCCACCTATTTTTAGTTTTGTCAAGTAATAACCAGGAAGGTGCTGCGCCACCTAAATCAGGAAAGGAGAGATAGCGTGTGGCTGATTGAGTCGCCTACTCCCTGCCTTATGGGCAGGCTGGGCGCCTCCCTTCCCCACGCCTCCTTCCTCCTATTTAGCCAGGGGCTGCGCCCCCTCTTTTCCCTCGGGTTTTCTTTGATAGGTTTAGCCATTGTGCAAACATTCTGATCTGCAGTTGTGCTCAGCGGCCACCTGTGGACAGCCATTGTGAACCCCAATTCGTGAGTGAATGATATTCAATTTTACCTTCATCTTGTTCTTGCTGGTTTCTTCGATTGCTAGCAGGAATAGAACTTCGTGTTCAGGTTGATCCTTGCCACCAGCAAAGGTCAATAACCATTTGGAGTTGGTTCAGCGATTGCTAAGGCGCCTCGACCTGTTCGTTCGTAGTCGGATCGTGAGAATCTCCTCCTCCACAAATCGAAGTTATCCCACTCACCGAAAGATCGGGCACTCCAGCTCTATCAAGTGGTATCAGATTACAGGTTGATCGGTGAGTTTTCTCGAGTTTTATCCCTTTAGTTGAGAGTTGTTCATCGTCCTATCGTCCACCAGAAAAGCCACAAAAAAAAATCAGGTTAGAACTTTGTCCCCGAACCATTTTGGCCTTGCACTTCATTCAGTAATCTTGTGTTGTTGAATTTGCGTGCATTTGCGTCATTTGTTGCTGGTCGCTTGGTGTTTCCGTCTTTCACCACCATTCTTCTGTCATCCATACCACGTTCTTCCCTCCCTCCTGGTTTGTTTCGACAAGTTGTGATAAAAAAAAAGAGAGAAGGAGTACAATCAGCATTCTTCTGTCATCCATACCATGTTCTTCCCTCCCTCCTGGTTAGTTTCGACAAGTTGTGATAAAAAAAAGAGAGAAGGAGTACAATCAGTTTGGTGCGCCCCATATCTGTATCCAGCAAAGGCGGCAAAGGTGGAGAGGGCGCACCAAATTCCTCTTTTTCTGTTTTTTTGAATTTGTTTTTTTCTTCTTTTTTTTGATTTTTTTTCTTCTTCCTTTTTTTTTAGAAACTGATAATATGAACAAAGAGGATCTCAAACATCAATGTCATCACACACTCTCTCTCTCTCTCTCTAGAGTAAGAGAATGCAAGGGCAAGTGTGTGTGATGACATTGATGTTTGAGATCCTCTTTGTTCATATTATCAGTTTCTAAAAAAAAGGAAGAAGAAAAAAAAATTCAAAAAAGAAGAAAAAAAAATTCAAAAAAAAAAGAAAAAGAGGAATTTGGTGCGCCCTCTCCACCTTTGCCGCCTTCCGTACATCTATCCCTTTCGGTTTCACTTGGTACCAGCAACATTTCTTACGCGTTTCGCACTCTTATTCAACTCTACATTTGCTGATTGATTGTGCTAATCATTTGATCTCGAGTGAAGCCTTCCTACAGCTCCACAAATACCTACAGCGTGCAGGTTGTGTCCTCTGGCAATCGCTTTATCCAAGCTTCGTCGGTGGCACCGCTGGTTGCAGGTCACCCCTGCTGGCGTGGTAAGAACGTGTAAGTGTAAGACCTTGATAATGGGTTTTAGTTTGAGCGACCTGTTAAGCAACACATCCCACTAGCTGTAGGGCATACTATTTTGTTCCTTGTTTTCTTGTCTTTGCACTAACCATGGCAGGATCCTCGGGGGAGCAAGATGAGGACAACGCTCTGCCACAGTCCCCTCGTACCAAGAGCATCATACAACATTTTGAGCGCCAAATGCGCTTGCAAGTTGATGGTCTCGCTGAAGACATTTACGTCACCAACGAGCGCCTTGGTCAGCTTGAAACAACACAAATTGAAGCCACTACGACGCTCCAGGAATTGAAAACAGCCCAAACCACCACCAACACCAGCCTCGACACCATCATGACTCGGCTTGAGGAGTTGACCCAGCAGCTTCGTGAGGTACAGGGCGACGCTAATTATGGTGGCGACACCGAGCACGACGATCAGGCCAATCGTCGCCGGCGAGGACTTCGTCGTGGGGTACGTAACCAGGATGATTCTTTCTGTAAGATTAAACTCACTATACCTGAATTCAATGGAAAATATGATCCTGATGCATATCTTGAATGGGAACTTGCTGTTGATCAAAAATTTGCATGTCATGCTTTTCCTGCACAACATCAAGTTAGAGCTGCCACTAGTGAGTTTACCCATTTTGCTTCTATTTGGTGGCGCGAACATTGCAGCAAACATCCCACTACCATTCCTTCCACTTGGGATGCTTTGAAAGTTCTCATGCGCCACAGATTTGTTCCCTCATATTATGCTCGTGATCTGCTTAATAAACTGCAGCGTTTAAGGCAAGGTACAAACTCTGTTGAGGAGTACTATCAGGAGCTGCAAACCGGTATGCTTCGTTGTGGTTTAGCTGAGGAAAATGACGCTGCTATGGCACGCTTTTTGGGTGGTTTAAACCGTGAAATTCAGGATGTGCTTGATTATAAGGAGTACACTACTATTACCCGTTTATTCCATCTTGCTTGTAAAGCTGAACGTGAAGTCCAGGGACGACACGCGAGGCCACGTGCTAACTCTTTTGCAGGTCGCACCACGTCATTCCACTCCGCTCCAACAGCACCACCCCCAGCAACGTCGTCTCCGCCTCGCAGCACCCCGCGTGACAAGGCCGCAGCAAAAACTCCAACGCCATTTCCAGCAACAAAGGGTACCTCTCCCTCTGGACGCACCAAGGACATTCAATGCCATCTCTGTAAAGGTTTTGGTCATGTATTACGAGACTGCCCCAACAAGCGCACGTTGATTATACATGACAATGGTGAGTATTCTTCAGCTAGTGATTCCGAAGAAACCATATATGCTATGCTTGCCACTGACGTTGCAGGATCCAATGAAGAACACGTGGCTGCCACGGACGCTGACAAGTATGAGAGTCTTGTTGTGCGGCGCGTACTCAGCACGCAGGTTGCACAACCAGAGCAGCATCAGCGCCACACCTTGTTCCACACCAAAGGCGTTGTGCAGGAACGAGCCATTCGCATCATTATCGACGGTGGCAGCTGCAACAACTTGGCAAGCACGGATCTGGTGGAGAAGTTGTCTCTTCCAACGCGCCCACACCCACATCCCTACCGTATTCAATGGCTCAACCAGGGCGGCTCACTCAAGGTAACACGCTCAGTACGTGTTCATTTCTCTATGGGATCTTATCATGATTATGCTGATTGCGATATTGTTCCAATGGAAGCATGTTCGCTCCTCCTCGGTAGGCCTTGGCAATATGATACAGATAGCTTGCATCATGGTCGCACAAACCATTACTCTCTCATGTTTAAGGGCAAGAAAATCATTCTTCACCCCATGACCCCAGACCAGATTGTAAAAGATGACATTGCTCGAGCTAAACCCCACCAGCAGCAACCGCACACACCAGCTGAAATTAAACTAAAAGCTCCTGTTTTGCTAGCCATTTCTGCACAACACGTGTTTCGTTTCTTGGCTATGTTGTTACTCCGCAGGGCATTGAGGTGGACAGCAGCAAGATTGATGCCATCCAGTCCTGGCCCACACCATCGACAGTTACGCAGATTCGGAGTTTTCTTGGGCTTGCAGGATTCTACCGACGGTTTGTGCGTGACTTCAGTTCCATTGCTGCCCCGTTGCATGAACTCACCAAGAAGGGCATTCCTTTCTCCTGGGGTCCGGCACAAGAAGAGGCATTCACCATCCTAAAAGATAAGTTAACACATGCCCCCTTACTACAGCTACCTGATTTCAATAAGATGTTTGAACTAGAATGCGATGCTAGTGGTATTGGGTTGGGCGGTGTCTTGCTTCAAGAGGGGAAACCAGTGGCTTACTTTAGCGAAAAATTAAGTGGTGCGCAGCTGAATTACTCAACTTATGACAAAGAACTTTTCGCTTTAGTTCGCACTCTACAAACTTGGACAAGGCCGCAGCAAAAACTCCAACGCCATTTCCAGCAACAAAGGGTACCTCTCCCTCTGGACGCACCAAGGACATTCAATGCCATCGCTGTAAAGGTTTTGGTCATGTGTTACGGGACTGCCCCAACAAGCGCACGTTGATTATACATGACAATGGTGAGTATTCTTCAGCTAGTGATTCCGAAGAAACCATATATGCTATGCTTGCCACTGACGTTGCAGGATCCAATGAAGAACACGTGGCTGCCACGGACGCTGACAAGTATGAGAGTCTTGTTGTGCGGCGCGTACTCAGCACGCAGGTTGCACAACCAGAGCAGCATCAGCGCCACACCTTGTTCCACACCAAAGGCGTTGTGCAGGAACGAGCCATTCGCATCATTATCGACGGTGGCAGCTGCAACAACTTGGCAAGCACGAATCTGGTGGAGAAGTTGTCTCTTCCAACGCGCCCACACCCACATCCCTACCGTATTCAATGGCTCAACCAGGGCGGCTCACTCAAGGTAACACGCTCAGTACGTGTTCATTTCTCTATGGGATCTTATCATGATTATGCTGATTGCGATATTGTTCCAATGGAAGCATGTTCGCTCCTCCTCGGTAGGCCTTGGCAATATGATACAGATAGCTTGCATCATGGTCACACAAACCATTACTCTCTCATGTTTAAGGGCAAGAAAATCATTCTTCACCCCATGACCCCAGACCAGATTGTAAAAGATGACATTGCTCGAACTAAACCCCACCAGCAGCAACCGCACACACCAGCTGAAATTAAACTAAAAGCTCCTGTTTTGCTAGCCACTAAATCTGATTTTGTTGAAGTACGTGCTGATAATCTGCCTTGCTATGCGCTTGTCTGCTCTCATGTGTTGTTTTCCCTCGATGATGCGCCTTCTTTGGACATACCCCCTGCTGTTACTAAGCTTTTGCAGGACTATACCGATGTGTTTCCGACGGAGTTACCACCAGGTGTTCCTCCCATTCGTGGCATTGAACACCAAATTGACCTCATCCCGGGCGCTCAGCTTCCCAACCGCGCCCCGTACCGAACCAATCCCGATGAAACAAAAGAGATTCAGCGCCAAGTCCATGCATTACTTGATAAGGGCTACATTCGTGAGTCTCTTAGTCCTTGCTCTGTTCCTGTTTTACTTGTCCCAAAGAAGGATGGCACCTGGCGCATGTGTGTTGATTGTCGAGCGATTAACAATATTACAATTCGTTATCGCTATCCTATACCTCGCCTTGATGATATGCTTGATGAGCTTAGCGGTGCTATTGTTTTCTCCAAAGTTGATTTGCGTAGCGGGTACCACCAGATTAGAATGAAACTTGGGGATGAATGGAAAACGGCTTTTAAAACAAAATTTGGCTTATATGAATGGTTAGTTATGCCGTTTGGTTTGACTAATGCTCCCAGCACATTTATGCGCTTAATGAATGAAGTTTTGAGACCTTTCATAGGGCTGTTTGTGGTTGTTTATTTCGACGATATTCTGATTTACAGCAAGTCTATGGACGAGCATTTGGAACATTTGCATGCTGTTTTTGATGCTTTGCGCGCTGCCCGCTTGTTTGGTAATTTGGAAAAGTGCACCTTCTGCACAACACGTGTTTCGTTTCCTGGCTATGTTGTTACTCCGCAGGGCATTGAGGTGGACAGCAGCAAGATTGACGCCATCCAGTCCTGGCCCACACCATCGACAGTTACGCAGATTCGGAGTTTTCTTGGGCTTGCAGGATTCTACCGACGGTTTGTGCGTGACTTCAGTTCCATTGCTGCCCCGTTGCATGAACTCACCAAGAAGGGCATTCCTTTCTCCTGGGGTCCGGCACAAGAAGAGGCATTCACCATCCTAAAAGATAAGTTAACACATGCCCCCTTCCGCCTGACATGTGGGTAGTGACTTTTCACCACCACGACGGAGGCAACAGTGGGTTTCCGATAATGCTTCGAATGCTCTTCGAGCGTCTGAACTACCCAATGGAGATAGAATATTGTATGATGAGGACATCAACCCCGACACGGGAACGGCTCTTCCAACTACACCAGCAGAGGAGCCACCAGGACCACTCACTCGAGCTCGTGCACGAGAGTTAAACTTCGTGATGATTTTGAAGAATGAAGGACCAGAAGATTGCTAAGTGCATGCGCCACTTATGCTCATGATGAACCTGTCCAGAATAAAGTCTAGGTGCTGCGCCACCTATTTTTAGTTTTGTCAAGTAATAACCAGGAAGGTGCTGCGCCACCTAAATCAGGAAAGGAGAGATAGCGTGTGGCTGATTGAGTCGCCTACTCCCTGCCTTATGGGCAGGCTGGGCGCCTCCCTTCCCCATGCCTCCTTCCTCCTATTTAGCCAGGGGCTGCGCCCCCTCTTTTCCCTCGGGTTTTCTTTGATAGGTTTAGCCATTGTGCAAACATTCTGATCTGCAGTTGTGCTCAGCGGCCACCTGTGGACAGCCATTGTGAACCCCAATTCGTGAGTGAATGATATTCAATTTTACCTTCATCTTGTTCTTGCTGGTTTCTTCGATTGCTAGCAGGAATAGAACTTCGTGTTCAGGTTGATCCTTGCCACCAGCAAAGGTCAATAACCATTTGGAGTTGGTTCAGCGATTGCTAAGGCGCCTCGACCTGTTCGTTCGTAGTCGGATCGTGAGAATCTCCTCCTCCACAAATCGAAGTTATCCCACTCACCGAAAGATCGGGCACTCCAGCTCTTGTGGAAGAAGGAGGACACATCCAAATTACCCAGAGGACTGGGATGTCACTGTATACATCCGGGAGCCTGATTATGAGTATGGAGGAACCAAAGAGGCTCCAGTGCACCATGCCATCGCCATGAGATCAACCTTCGAAGCTGGAATCCAGGATGCAGCAAGACGGGCACTTTCTGTGCTTTGTCATGAGGAGGCTGCTGAAGTACGTCACACTGCTTGGGCATATCTTCCCCGAAGGTAGCAAGACACTCCAACTGGGGTTGTGCCACAACCGCCCGGCGTGCTAAACTCTACACTCAACGTCCAGGTGGCGTTCACCAAGATGCTCAACGTGCACGCCGATGACACCACAAGGGAGCTAAAAGAAGTGCGTGAAGAACTCGCTGCTGAACGAAGGAAGAACAAGAGGCTGATAGCTGAACTCAAGGGAGAAGCACATCCGCCCTTGGATGAAGATGTAGAAGGATTGACTAATTTGGTTGCTGATGCGTTGAGTAGGAAGTCACCAGTAAATGCAATGTTTGGTCGCCAGTTACTAGCTGAGTTGCTTGCAGAGATGGAAAAGCTGAACTTGGGATTCCTGAATCAGATAGAAGGTGTGACAATGGAAGTTGAGTCGACACTGGAGCAGGAAATTTGGAAGGGTCAGCTTACTGATGAGAAGATAAAGGAAATCAAGGAAACCATGTTAGCAGGGAAAGCTCCCGACTTCACCGAAGATAATCAAGGTACAATTTGGTTTAGAAAGAGGATATGTGTACCGGATATCGAGCCTCTCAGAGAGCAGATATTGAGGGAAGCTCATGATTCCGCATATTCTATTCATCCTGGAAGCACCAAGATGTACCAGGATCTGAAGCAAAGGTATTGGTGGTATGGACTAAAAAGGGATGTGGCTGCCCATGTGGCATTGTGCGATGTTTGTCAGAAAGTTAAGGCTGAACATCAGAGACCAGCCGGTTTGCTTCAGCCACTCAAGGTACCTGAATGGAAGTGGGAAGAAATCAGTATGGATTTCATTGTTGGATTACCAGGAAGTCAAATAAATTTAGTTAGTTTTGGGTTATCTTGGTCTCTGATATTAGCCCTTAACTATCACTTTATCCATATAATTGTACCCCTCATATAAATCATGTTATGCGACAATCTGTTCTCGCTGCTGCATGATATCCTGGTACTGTCCGAATTGTTTCTGGAGCTTCAAAACTCTGTTTGACATAAATCCAGTTGGGTTGGATTAAGGACTTTATAACCTAGGTTCTGGGAATTGTTTGTGATTTTTGGAGGTCCTGGAAGAGAGATATAATGGTTTTATTGGAGTAACCAGAATCTGTCTCGTGGTCCTGACACAGCTGTCTTGTTTATTTTATAACTCGAGCCACAAAACTCCGATTGAGGTGATTCAAGTTGGGATAGTTTTGGAATTTGATAGTCTACGTTCAAACAAAAGATCATGATTTTTGGATACTCAAAATGAGAGTTACAACAGTCCTAAGAGGAATGCTTAGACCCCACAGCACCAGAGTGACAGTGCACCTAGGCAGAATACCCCTCAGCAGCAGAACAGGAATGTGAACCCGACGCCCCAGAGCAACAAGGGCCAGCAAAATCAGATGCGGGACAAGATGAACCATGTTGCTGCAGAGTCCGCACAGGAGGCCCAAGATGTGGTACTTGGTATGTTCCTTGTCAACTCAGCCCCTGCATCGGTTTTATTCGACTCTGGAGCATCCCATTCTTTTATTACTGCTCAGTACGTAGCTAAGTATAATATATCTATGGTCCCTATAAAAAAATTCCATGCTAGTTAGCTCTCCCGATGGAAACATGAAAGCCAATTTTATCTGTCCCTGAGTTAACCTGAAAATAGTTGGGGTAGACTTTCCTGCTGATCTGATAGTCGTGAACTCTGAGGGAATTGATGTCATACTTGGAATGGGATGGTTAGCTGCTTTTAATGTGGTGATTCAGTGTGCTAAGAGGTCCGTGTTGTTGACTAGCCCTCAGGGAGAGAAGATTGAATTCGGAGCCACTCAACCCTCAACTTCAACTTACTCAGAGAATCAGGCCAGCGGTGTTCCTTTGGAGGATATCAGAGTTGTTTGTGAGTTTCCAGATGTCTTCCTAGATGATTTGCCAGGTATGCCACCTGAACGAGACATTGAGTTTATTATTGACCTTTTACCTGGTACTGCTCCTATTTCTAAAAGACCCTATAGAATGGCTGTTAATGAACTAGAAGAACTTAAGAAACAACTTAAGGAATTGTTGGATAAAGGTTACATTCGTCCTAGTTCTTCACCTTGGGGAGCACCTGTAATTTTTGTGGGTAAAAAGGATGGTACTCTGAGGATGTGTGTGGATTATCGTTCATTGAATGAGGTAACCATCAAGAATAAGTATCCATTGCCCAGAATTTAAGACTTATTTGATCAGCAGCTGTTGTTCATGCCTTGAAGATCTGGAGGCACTATATTCTAGGTAACAGATTTGAGCTGTATACTGATCACAAAAGTCTGAAGTACATATTTACTCAGAAGGATCTGAATTTGAGGCAGAGAAGATGGTTGGAGTTGATCAAGGATTATGATCTGGGAATCAACTATCATCCCGGCAAGGTTAATTTGGTTGCTGATGCGTTGAGTAGGAAGTCACAAGTAAATGCAATGTTTGGTCGCCAGTTGCCAGCTGAGTTGTGTGCAGAGATGGAGAAGCTGAACCTGGGATTTCTGAGTCAGACCGAAGGCGTGACAATGGAGGTTGAGTCTACACTGGAGCAGGAAATTCGGAAGGGTCAGCTTACTGATGAGAAGATAAAGGAAATCAAGGAAACCATGTTAGCAGGGAAAGCTCCCGACTTCACCGAAGATGATCAAGGTACAATTTGGTTTAGAAAGAGGATATGTGTACCGGATATCGAGTCTCTCAGGGAGCAGATATTGAGGGAAGCTCATGATTCCGCATATTCTATTCATCCTGGAAGCACCAAGATGTACCAGGATCTGAAGCAAAGGTATTGGTGGTATGGACTAAAAAGAGATGTGGCTGCCTTTGTGGCGTTGTGCGATGTTTGTCAGAAAGTTAAGGCTGAACATCAGAGACCAGCCGGTTTGCTTCAGCCACTCAAGGTACCTGAATGGAAGTGGGAAGAAATCAGTATGGATTTCATTGTTGGGTTACCTCGCACTCGAGGAGGATATGACTCCATATGGGTTATTGTGGACAGATTAACTAAGGTAGCTCACTTTATACCCGTTCACACTACTTATACCAGCGCTAAGTTAGCAGAGTTATACATGTCCAGGATTGTTTGTCTCCATGGTGTACCTAAAAAGATAGTGTCTGATAGAGGTACTCAGTTTACATCTAGATTCTGGCAGAAGTTGCATGAGTCTATGGATACAAAGTTTAATTTCAGTTCTGCATATCATCCTCAGATAGATGGTCAGATAGAGAGGACTAACCAGATTTTGGAAGATATGTTGAGAGCTTGTGCTTTGAAACATGGAGGCAGTTGGGACAAGAGTCTTCCATATGCAGAGTTCTCGTATAACAACAGTTATCAAGCTAGTCTAAAGATGGCCCCCTTCGAAGCGCTTTATGGTAGAAAGTGCAGAACACCTTTGTATTGGAGTGAAACAGGTGAAAGTCAGCTGTTTGGGCCAGAGATTTTGCAGGAAGCTGAGAGACAGGTTCGGATTATCAGAGAGAATTTGAGAACGGCTCATTCCAGGCAGAAGAGCTATGCAGATACAAGGAGAGAATTAACTTTCGAAGTGGGTGATTATGTGTATCTGAAAGTATCTCCTATTCGAGGCTTGAGAAGGGTTAAGGTGAAAGGTAAATTATCTCCTCGTTTCATTGGACCTTTCAAGATTGTTGATAGAAAAGGTGAGGTTGCTTATCAATTGGAGTGGCCAGCCAAACTGTCAGATGTGCATGATGTGTTCCATATCTCTCAGTTGAAAAAGTGTCTTCAAGTTCCTGAGGAAGAAGTACCCTTGGATGAGTTGGATGTGCAAGATGATTTGACTTATAAGGAATACCCAGCTAAGATTTTGGAAACTGCTGAAAGAGTTACTAGGAGTAAAGTGATTAAGATGTGTAAAGTTCAGTGGAGTCATCATGCAGTAAAGTGATTAGGATGTGTAAAGTTCAGTGGAGTCATCATGCGGAAAGTGAGGCAACTTGGGAAAGGGAAGATGAGTTGATGGCAGAATTCCCTCAGATTTTCTCTAATCCATCCGAATCTCGAGGACAAGATTCTCTTTAAGGGGGTAGGTTTGTAACACCCTAAAATTCATCACAATTAAATTGTAGCAACCCTTTGAATTTTTCTAGGATTTATTAAGGCTTAAATAAATTTCTAGGATTTAATTGGAATTTCTAGCCTTTTTATCAATTTAAATATCACATTAAATAATTATTTTAGTCAAAATAAGTTTTTGTTGCATTCGTGCTGTTGCATATATTTTTGGTTGCTAGTAAATCAAGTTGGAATTTAAATTCTGTTTAAATTCGGTTTGATTTGCTTTTGTTTGAGTTTTAGAAAAGTTAAAATAGGCAGAGTTCGTTTTTGCCCCTCCAACTCTTCGCCCGGTCCAAGTTTTCCCCCTCTACTTCTTTCTTTTCCCCCGGCCGATTCTTTCCTTCCCCGGCCCAACTTCTTTTCGGCCCTGCTTCGGCCCATTCTTTTTCCCCCCACCTTCTCTCACTGACGCGTGGGACCCACGCGTCAGCTTCTTCCTCCGTCCCCGACTGGGACTCTGTCCCGACTCCGAATCCGCCGCCGCCGACGAGTCCCTCCGTGGCACGCACGCCTAGGCGTGGGCCTGAGCCTCCATCCCGGGCCTATATAGCCGCCGTCGCGCCCCTGGTTTTTCCCAACCGAATCCAACTGCGCTCGCGCAACCCTAGCCGCCCGCGCCGCCGCCATTGTCGAGTTCGAGCCGCCGCCGTCGATCTTCGCCGTCGGAGCCTCGCACTCGTCGTGAACCTCTCCAAAAGCTTCGCCAGGTAGTAGTGAGGCTTCCCCGTATGAATTCTTGGGTCAATTTTGGTTCTGTCGTGCTGACGACGCTCGTCGTCGTTCTCCAGCGCCGCCGGCCGCCGTTCATCGCTGTCCGACGCCGTCGCTGCGTTTCCCTCGTCGAGTTCGCGCCTGGTGAGCTCGTCTTTCCCTTCTCGTCCTTCCTGTGTAGTTAGCATAGCCCGTCTTGGTTCGTAGCGCGTGTTTGTATGTGCTCCGACGAGCTCCGTCGAGATCCATGGCGCCGCCGTCGTGGTCCGTCGTCGGTGTGCGTCCCTAGCTGTCTAGAGCCCCCTTGCTGAACTCGTCGTGGTCCAGTGAGTTCGTAGCTCCTGGTCTCATCGCAAATAGTGCACCGTAGTGTGTTTTCGTGGCTTCTCCGGCGATGCTCCGCCGCGGGAGCGAGCGGCGCCGCCGCGTCCGTCGTCGCCGGCGTTACCCCCTCGGTCCGATCTGATTTGGACCATCAGATCAAGATCCAACGGTCCACGTCGGCCCGAGTTTCCAAGTCAAACAGAGCCGTAATGGTCAGCGCTGCAAATTTTGCTAAAGAGCCCTCCAAGTTTTCAAAAATCAACCCCTGCAAGTTTTAAAATTGCGCCCGAGGTCCAAGTTTTGTCTTTTTACATGAAAACCCTCGAGTTTTTATACAAAATTATGTTTTAGCCCTCGAATTTTCGCAGTTAAGCCCCTGGAACTTTTAAAACTTTGCCAGCAAGTCCCTGAACCTTAGAAAAGCCATATCTTCTTCGTTCTAGCTCCGATTAGTGTGATTTTCGCGCTCATGTGTTCGTAGTCTAGCGTAG
>OAMR01000398.1:677133-702564 GCA_900205405.1 Echinochloa crus-galli | reverse complement strand
TCAAGTTGGGTTAGTTTCAGAATTTTATAGTCTACGTTTAGACAAAAAATCATGATTTTTGGATATCAGAATGAGAGTTACAACTGTTTATTTAGGACGAACAGAATCTGTTTTAGAATTTGATTTGCCCGTCATTGGCAACTCGTTCCACATTAACTCTTATCTGTTCATGAATTGAGTTATATTTTTTTTACCACCCTCTTGCTTTTCTTTCTTTTATTGCATCTACTACACCCGGAATGCTGCTCAGATTGGGAGAATTTTGAGGATTTCACTGCTGATTTTGAGGAGTTCTAGGCGAGTCTCCCCCAGTCAATGCCTGTGGAGTTGGAGTCACTTTTGCTTCGTTAGATTAACGTTTATTTAAGTCTTCCGCTATGACATTCGTGTCAACTCTGATATTGTAATAATTGCACTATAATACTCTTTTGTTATGCATGGTTATGGATATTCACTTGTGACGTCTACCATATGTGTGTAAACTGATCCTGGCGCACATATGAGATGCACCTGGTTTTGCCTTTAAAACCGGGTGTGACAGTAATTTAAGAAACTTTTTGTTCTGTTTCATATGGTGATATTTTAAAAAGACATGAAGTTAGTATTGTGAAAAAGATGCTTATATTTGATTGTTAACAGACAGGTCACTTGGCGGATGTGGCGAGGCCCCCGCGCATGAGAGGAGGCGTCCAACGGCGGACGAGGCGAGGTCCCTGCGTGTTGTGTTTGCTCGGACTCGGTGTTTTTCATTTCGTCGGATGGTTTGCTTGGTTGCAGCAGCACTACGGCGACGGGTCCTGCATAGCGGTGGCCTTCTTGGTGTGGTGGTGTCTACCCCCTTGTTTCTTTATCGGCACCGGATCACGTCGGAAGTTCGATGACTGCAAGGGTGCGGAAAGTGGGCGGAAGCTGCGGTGGCATGTTTGTTGGTGGGTGCCGCGTCTGTCGGGGTGGAGTTAAGTTGAGTTCCGTGTCGATGTCCCAATCCGACCGGATAAAAGGCTCGCGTCGATGTCCCAATCCGACCGCCCTGAGTTGAGTTGTACTTCATGGGTTTTTTTATATTGTGCAGTCTAGACTTCATCTTCTTTTTAATACTCTCCTGCCTGGTTGTTTCAAAAAAAAAACAGACAGGTCACTTGAAGTGCGCTTGACGATGTTCTAGTGTGGAAAAAAAAGACGCCAGCTTTCCTTTATGCTTGGCTTGTTTCGCGCTGGTTTTTCTCTTCTTTTTTATTCTTTTGGCCGCCGGCTGCTGTGTCCTACGACGGGTTCAACACAGCGGGCACGGAGGCGCCAAGTTGCGCGGATGAGGGAAAACTTGCGACAGGCTATGAAATAGCAGGCCGGACCGGCTTAAACCGGGGCCATATACGAAACTCAATAATTAGCGGTAACTCTATGCGATGATCGGTCGCGCTAACAACAAATCGCGCAGGTCGCGCGAGATCCGTCTGGCCCAACAGGCCCCCAACAGTCCTCGTACCTCCTCAACCCCTAGTCTGCTTTTAAAGAAGCGTCGGCCCGTCGCGCAGCTGTGTGTCTGTACGTGGGTTGATCGAGTATATTTTTTCGGCCCAAAAGCCTATACTTGTTATCCTTCATGTGACCGTACAGATTATACAGATTGATTAGCCCATATACAGGTTGATTTTCACATATAGGCTAAATAAAGTAGATGCGCGACGATGACGAAGCTAACAAAAAGTTAAGTTACAATATCTACCTAAAAATAATTATTATACACTTAATTAACTATCCTAGGTGTATTTACTTCTTGGACAATGATTATAATATGGTAAGTATTATGTACTATCAATCTCTTTGTTTTTGCCTATCAACTTGATTACTATCAACCTATATGTGTTTTGAGTATCAATCTGTGTATTCGTTGTATTAACATGTGTATTCTCAATATTAACCTACATATATTATGACTATCAATCGACATATATTCTGAGTATCAATCTATATATTCTGACAATAAATCTACGTATATTAATATTAATTGGCATATATTGTAAGTACCAGCTTGTGTATTCTGGCTATCAAGCTACATATATTATGACTATCAATCGACATATATTCTAAGTATCAACTTGTATATTTTGATATTAACCTATATATTAGTTTAAACCTATAAAAGTTGATACATCATTCGAATATAGAGAGATGCATCAATTATATTCCCCCAGGGCACGACGTGTACGACAGTGGTGCTTGATTTATTTGTGTTTGTGTTGCATCTCTATTCCCCTAGTTTCACAGGCCGCTTGATTAGAGAAGGAGCCGTCGAAGAAGGAAAGGAGCCCGACGCTAAAAAAAGGGACGGACAGGTCAGGCCAATATTTTAGTTCGACATAAGTTATTCAGCCATCTTTAAATAAACTGTTAACATACATTATAAGATGATACATAACCTCTATAAAAGTTGATATATAGTATATACATAAGTTTTACATCATCTTTGCATGAGTTGTAAGAACCTAAAAGTTATCAACACATTCTATATATAAATTGATACTAATAAGTACATACATAATCTCCATATAAGTTAAAAGTACTATAAGATATATATAAGTTGATATAATAGACATGCAATACAAGTTATTATATGTAAAGTACAACACATTGTCACACGGTCTGTATATATATTGCTACTGTATATCAACGTAAATTGATAGTCGTATAAAACAACTTGAAAATATATCAAATATGGATCTAGTTTTGTAGATCTTGATGCGAGGAACACAATGGTGTAATTGGATTTGAAAATGGATACTTGATTAGAGAGTTATGCTTATTTTAAAAAAAAATATCCATTTTTTAGTGATGATATCAGCAACAATACTTTGGATTGACCGGATGCATGTGAGTGCTTCCACTAGTTTACTCAGGTGCATGCAAGGATTCCGAAGGGATGAGGGTCGTGCGATTGATTGGAGGGAGACGGGGTCGCGCGCTCCGCTGTTGCGCGACGGGTCGCGCATTAACGCAGTCCATAATTAGACCTGGACTAGCGAAATAAAGGACCAAGTACAAAACTCTATAATAGCAGATGGACAAGCAAAATAAAATAATAAGATAATAATATATAGTGTACAGTATATTATTAAATAGCAACAGTTAGAATCATAGTATTTGTTTTCCTTTACGCTTTGATAGCCACAATCATATTTTCTAGATTGATTAAAGACATGGCTTGTGGAACACTACGGTAGAGAAATTTACAAGCACACATAAAAAAACGAAGAGGACATAGTTAACAATTAAATAATTAAACTATTAGAGGATTAAGAATTTGAACATAGAACAAAGAAAAAAGAAATTACCTAGATAGCTGGACGTCTGGCAGCCTCGGCTGGACCTAA
This sequence comes from Echinochloa crus-galli, assembly GCA_900205405.1. NCBI lineage: Eukaryota > Viridiplantae > Streptophyta > Magnoliopsida > Poales > Poaceae > Echinochloa > Echinochloa crus-galli. The sequence continues at coordinate 699,193 of OAMR01000398.1, read as the reverse complement.
ACCAGAAAAGCAGACAACGATCGGACTATTGGAACCGGCCGGAAGAGGCCTCGCCGGCTTCAGTGCTTCGGCCGACGGTGCCCACCCCTCTTTCTCGTGGCCTTGCCCTATTAGGGAGACGAATAGGGAGACGAATAGTCAAAGACCGACCATGAGGGGCATCGCAGCTAGGGGCGGAATTGAGCCAAGCCAAGCCGGCTCGATTCGGCTTGTGAAAGCTTGGTGCAAAGGTGGCTTGGCTTGGCTCGGTTTTGTTAAACAAACGAGCTAATTCTTACGCTCTGTTCGGCTCGTAGATGAGCTCGAGCAACGGTGAGCCTGCCAGCAAAATAAATCTCTAGCTTTAGGAGGACTGAAGGACTAGAAGGAACTAAACAATCATCACCAATAGCTATTGAAATGTGAATTAAGAACATGACAGAGCATGTTTGATGAACATGTTTAACCCAAATTATGGTTTTTAAATAATAAAATCTCAAGGTCTTAAAATAATAAGGTCTCACAAACGAAGCAAAAATCTAAATATTCGTTTTACAAAATAATAATAATATAATATCTAGGTTGGCTACTTCTTTAAGAGAGAAAACAACATCTCCAGTTGTCTTATTAAAGCTCGTGAGCCGTTCGCGAACCAACTCGGCTCGGCTTAGTTCGCTAACGAGCTAAAACATTGGCTCAGGCTCGGCTCATTTAGAATTCGAGCCGAGCTAGACGAGCTCGAGCTGAGTCCGAGTCGAGCTCATGAACCCGAGGTTTTTGTGCACCCTTAATCGCGGCCCTAGATTGATCACATTATTTTTTCGGCGGAGTCTCAGATGGCAGGAGGCGTCGGTTGGAGCTGCGTATTTGTGGCGAGTAGGCCACAGGGAGGTGGGTTTGCTGCCTGCCCGAACGCTGGGCTCTCTTCCTGGACAGACAAGAATTGGGGGCCTGGAAAATGGGGCCTTGTGCAGCTGCACAGGTTGCACGCTCGTCGGTCTGGGCCTGTGAAAATAGAGATGGTCTATCTATGCGTAAACATATTAATCAAAATAACTTTAATAATATAACTCACTTGACACGTACACATGTTGTATAAACGATGTGGAAAAGTAGAAACTAACATGTAAAGTCCAAATCACTCTTAGAATATAACTCGCTTTGACACATACATATCTCTTATCTTTCAACTCCTCTCTCCTCGAACAAAAATGATAAGAAGCCGGCCATCACCGCTGGCCACACAACACATGGTGGCGAGTTACTCACTAGCGTCGCCGATGCCCATCTTTCCCATCTTAAAAGAACCAAACCTATCCCTCTCACCCACGTGTTGGCTCCAAGTTGCCACATGTGCATTGTGCCTATAAAGTTTCTAAACTTCCTAGACACGGTACAATCGTACTCTAAGGCTAAAACCGATGATCTGGCCTTAACTGGTTGGACCATGACAACGATGGTACGTGTGCGTGCCATTTTCTTATTGAAGACGTTGCTTTTTAGAGTCTTTTTCGTAGCACAGGTGTTTGATAGAATGGTGTAAGCAATAGAAGATTAAGTCGTGTGTTATTTTTTGATGTCTAGAGATATATTGTCATATCTATTTTCTTTTTTATTTGGCCGTGTGCATCCTAGCTATGCAGAGGCTGAGAATAGTCTTAGCACATTCGTATTATCTTGATGTATCTGTCTAAGATTAATAAAATTTTCCTTATCGAAAAAAACAGTACAATCGTTCAGATAGCGCACTATGGGGCTCTTGGTAGGATCCAAACTAGCTGTCAATTTTCAGAAATTCAGAAAAGGAAAGCACATACACATACATGTGAACGGCCCCCCAGTACGATACCCGTTGTCCCGCATCTAAAAATTCATTCTTCTTTTCAGTCCCCGAATAACTCTTAAATACATATATACCATAAAAATCTGTTAAGCAACATAAATATTACAAAGAATTTGTATAGAAAAAGTTAATCACAGTAAATCTTCAGAAACATAAGCATGACTACAAAAATTGGAAAACAAAAGATTTGAAGAAAAATTATGAATAGAACTACAAAAGCTAAATAGATAAAACATTTCAGAAGTAGATTTTTTAAAAACAATTATGCAAAAAAATGTTGTGTCAAAAAAATTAAGCAAACAATTGCAGAAAAAATTTAGAAGCAAAAACAAATAAAAAAAGTTATGAACATTTTTATAAACAAGTTATGCAGACAAATATTTGGAAGTAAAAATATGTTTCTGAAGAAAAATAGGCACATCAACAACTATGGAATCCAACATATTATAGAAAATAAGTTACAGAAAAAAATGTTTTAGAGAAAAATAAACAAAAAGAAAAGGAAAAAACAAAACAGAGCACGGACAGATACCGACCATGGCGAGCCGGCGCCGCCTTCCCGGGTGCTCACGCTCGCGCGATGGAGCCGCATCCCTGCCATCGCGCGGAGCTCTCCTCGACGCCGCTCGCCGTCACTACCCCTGCAGCCCGCCGCCGAAGAAGAAGAGGAAAAGAAAATGAAAACGTACTAACGACGAGGACGGTAGAGGGCGATAGGAGTAGTGGGCCCCAACGTACTCGCAGTCCGTGTGTCGTCGGGATGAATCTCGCCTGCAGTTAAGTCACTTGCAGTTGGGTCACTGACAGGTGGGCCCGCCACCTACGGGCCCACATGTCAGTGACTCAACTGCATGTGACGTAACTGCAGAGGAACCACTTCCGTGTCGTCGACCATGAGGTCGAGACGGTAAAGTTAATATCCCGCGCCATGTGCAATTCGCCACAAAACCGTCCTTTACTATGTACTATAAGTACAGATCAACGCACTCATCAGAAAGCTAGTTTTGCAGAACCAAAATTGAGCTCTGTTACCTCACCACCTGATCCAGGTGAATTCTAACAAAGCACAATTTTTCCACACTAGAACATCAAATAAGTTCTGAGCTGAAACTCTCGGCAGCTAGCTATGAAGATGGATACTGACTTCCATATGGCGAAAGGGGAAGGAGAAAGCAGCTACAGCAACAACTCCAGGCTTCAAGTTTGTGTCCATTCTCTTTCATAATTCTCCCTCCACAAAGATCCTCATTTAATATGATTTTGTCTTCCGTTCTGACATTCTCCATTCTGTGCATAAAGTGCATCACCCTGCAGAAAAGCTTTGTTCGAGACTAAACAAGTGCTTGAGAAGGCCGTGAGAGAATTATGCTCCGCTGTGCTCCGTAAAAACCTGGTGGTTGTTGACTTGGGCTATGCTCAGGAGAAAACACGCTCATCTTCGTCTCCGAGGTGTTCAACGCCATGAGAGGCCGGCCACTTGAGGTCCAATTCTTCTTATTTCCTCAACGATCCACCCGCAAATCACTTCAACTATATCTTCCGTTCACTTGGAAACTTCAAGGGGTCGATTGCAGCGGAGCACAAGGGAGGAGCACCACCTACATTTTACATTGCGGGGATGCCTGGTTCCTACTACACTAGGCTGTTCCCTTCCCAAAGTGTCCGTCTATTTCACTCGTCGCATTGTCTCCATTGGCGCTCACGGGTTTGTTTAGAGTTTGCTATCATATATATCTCACGGCTCTTAATTCTTAAAGTTCTACTCCCTCTGTCCACAAATATAAGCATAAAAAGACGTCGACATAATCTACAATACGCTATTTTGGTCAATAAAATCTATAAAAGTAAACTAGTTTAGCTAGAAAAAGTTACGTATTATTATATTTGGTTTCATGATGCATATATTAACATTATTTCTATATTGTTACTCTTTATAATTTTTTTGCTATTGACGACCAAAGGTAAAAATGTTTGATTTGATTAAGACCCGAAAATAGTTATATTTGTAGACAGAGGGAGTGTCCATTAACGTTCTAACATTAGCGTTTTCCTGTTTAGCTTCCTAATGGTCTCGATGTCAACGCAAAACCTTACCTCAACAAAGGAAATCTTTACATTGCAAACAGTTATCTGCAGTGAAAGTGTACCGAGAGCTGTTCGAGATGGATTTGTTGCTCTTCCTCAAGCTGCGGCATGAGGAACTCGTCTCTGGTGGGAAGATGGTGCTGACGTTTCTTGGGAGGAAGAATGAGGGTGTGTACAAAGGAGATCTGAACCATCTTTGTGGGCTACTTGCACAATCTGTTCAGGTTCTCGTTCAGAAGGTTGGCACTACAAATTTATTTTCATATTACAAGCATGAAACAAAGTTAATCTTAGGCTCTCAGTCTGGTAATTCTACATGCCAACTATACTCTCATCTACAAAACAATAAGAAAATATTCGTTATGTCTTTGTTTGTATAAAGCAATATTTGAGAGTATATCTTGCATTGCTAATAATTTACGTATGTAGCACCATCTTTGGCTTTTAAACTTGTTAAGTTTATCATGAAAATAATGTTGAGTTTCATATATCTTGTAACAGGGCCTTGTGCAAGAAGAAAAACTTGACGCCTTCAATCTACCCATTTACGGCCCATCAATTTATGAGGTGAAGGCAGTGATTAGAAAGAGCAAGTTGTTCGACATCACCTGTGCCAAACTGTTTGAGTTCAACTGGGATCCTCCAAAGTGGCCTGAATGTTGCTAAGAGCATCAGAGCTGTGGTGGAATCCTTGTTTGCAAGCCATTTAGGTGGATCTGTGATGGATGAGCTATTCAAAGAGTACGCACGTAATGTTGCAAAGCACCTTCAGAAGAAGACGACCATGTACTCAGTCATTGTCCTGTCGTTGCAACGAAGATACATGTCATTGTCCTGTCGTTGCAACGAAGATACATGTCATTGTCCTGTCGTTGCAACGAAGATAAAGTTGATAGAGCATATCCACGCGTGTCTTCCTCGAATACTACCTAAGAAATTATGTAGCATTTTCAATTAATAAATAAATGTACGATTTGTTTCATTCCTCACTATTTCTAAATTATAAGGTTGCTAGATGATTGTCCTAGTTATGCATACTAGCATGACTAAAACTTGAAAAGTAGATGTGTAAAGGGAACACAAACAACAAAATGGGATCCATAAAGTGGTAAACCACAAAGAGTGAAGCAGATGCCGTGTACACATCCTGGCAGCACCATTAGGGCGTGATCTCACATTACAGGATAGATGAATAATAACAAAATTATGAAAGCTCACACTTCTGTGGGCATGGACAGTATGGTAAACCTTGTTTTATTAAGTTAGCTTCAAAACTCCTAGCAATACAAGGTACCATCTTATCGTTGATGTAAGATTATGTGCCAACATGGCTTCAAGACTTGGATTCATTGTACTAGACTACTTTGCTCGTAGACCTGGAATGTTGTTCAGCCCCATCTTCCTGAGAACAAGCTTAGGCACTGCCGGAGGGTTATTGAGACCCATACTTCTACTGAACTCATTGGCAAGTGATACAAGCTGGTATTTGTCACGTCCAATGAACTTATTTGAATTGTAATAACCAAGCCATGCCTGGTAAGCGGATTCCTTGTCCTTAACCTCCACGTGTGCAAGAGCCTTATCAACCTGTACACAATAAGAAAACATGAAATGTATCATAACTCGAACATGTCAGCGACCAGGTTATTATTCTAAGGAAACAATAACATGTGAAGCTCTCTATGATATATAGTTCTAACTTCTAAACTAAGCGGTCACCAGATATGACCACACATTGCTCAGCCAAATGTTTTGAAAATGTTGGTAGCTTACAAGATGTGATTGATAATTTGATACTCAGCAACCACCACATCATTTAACTGAGTAAGCATTTTGTCCTAGTTTTGGGTTTGATAACATGACGGCATTTCAGAAAACTTCTACGTAGTATTTACTAGCAATGTGTAGTTGGTTCAACCTTGGCAAACGACATTAGATGCAATAATATTCAAGCCGAAGCATATGTTATAGAATTTGTAAATGTGTACATGGACAGGATCAAATATAGAATGAAGCAATAGCGGTTTTCATGGAGTGCTCAGAAATAAAAGAGAAGATTGGGAAAGTTTATCTTTCAAGTACCTTTTTCTTAGTGTCCAGATCAATTAATGGTTGTGTGGCCTCTGTTATAGGCAGGTCCTTAATACTTCTCAAGAAATATTCTTCCCATGGTGCCAATAATAAGACTCCTGCCCCCTCATTACCTTTGCGACCAGTTCTACCAAGTCGATGAATATATTGCTCTCTGTCAGTTGGCACACCCAACTGCAATAATGATGATGGATCAACAATTCAATTAGTAACTAGAAATTATGTACGGGTAAAAATATAAGCAGGCACATAATGAGCCAGAATCTCCTATTTAGCCATAGCTGCATGGAGGAAGTATTTTCTGAATGTCAAATAGTAAGCAGATTTATTCAGATTTCATGACTTCTCATCTGTATCATAAAAGCAATGAAAATATACCCGTATTTGCAACTATATGCAAATAAACAGGAGCAGTAATTAAATACCATACAAGGGGTTAGTTACCTGCACAACTAGTGTAACATTGGGATAATCAACACCCCGGGCAGATACATCAGAGCTGACAAGAATGAGACCTTTTGACTCCTTAAATTCTTTTGATATCCTGGTTCTGTAACTTTGAGGCTTTCTGGAGTGGATCTCACGAACATTCAACTTGAGTTCTGACAGAAGCTCAGCAACAAGGCTTGTTACTTTTGCTGTTGTACAGAATACAATCACCTGCATTTGTTTCCTTGGTCATTGTACAGAATATATATAGACTGCGAAGATGACAATAGCAATTAACACCTACCTTGTAGTCAACGTTTTCGGAAATATGATCAGTTAGAAGACCATATAGGATAGAGAATTGCTTGTCTAATGGTGCAATTAAATGCATTTGCTTCACCTGAATATGGTAATCATAAGAACATGATTTAAAAAACTAAGGAGCAATCAACATACTTTTGGTTTGTCAAATACCTGAGAATGTGTTTCCTCACTTCCTTCTTCAACGGTGTTGACAAATTCAAGATCTCTTTTCATGGCAATGTGACATACTTGGCGAACCTAGCATGAAGAGTAGAAATGCATGGCAAACTGACCAAGCAAAGTAAAGAGTTATAACTTATAAGTATACCACGGTGATACCTCATCCGGAACTGTCGCGGAAAATAGGAGTGTTTGACGCTGTTTTGGGAGCGCAGCCACTATTTTCTCAATATCAGATCGGAATCCCATATCTAATAAGCGATCAGCTTCATCGAGAATTAGAACTTTGACACCCATTAACCTTGTAGCAAACCCTGGAGTATTCTCCATATGATCCCTGAGCCTTCCTGGAGTAGCTACTAAAATCTGTATTTCAGCCGTTCATCATTGCTTGTGGGTCAGACATCAGAACAAACAATAACAGACTAACAATATTATTCAGTTCAACAAGATAATTTGAATCACCTGGCAAGGGTTAGTATGCATGCGCTTCTGTTCAAGAGCCATTCTAGTGCCACCTATTACAAGCTGCACTCCAATTGATGGATGGAATTTAAGAAGCTTGTTAGCTTCTGCAGCAGCCTGATCAGCGAGCTCACGTGTAGGGCACATGCAATTCAAGTGGAAATAAACTGCCTCCACAATCATGTGCTGCATAAAAATTATTACACATTTCATAGGGCAGTTCAGATTGCCTCTCTCCAAATGAAATACTCCGTACTACTTTAAAATTACATGAACTCAATAGTAATTTTTTTTCTTGAACCATTGGAGAGAGGTAACTAGACTTTCTGAAACTTGCTTTCTCTCTCAATATCTTTATCCTCAAAAAATTCTGATGCACAGAGAATTGTGCCATGATTAACGGAATTTTGAGGGTGCTTCAACTTAAAGGTAACAATACTCATGATACGGCCTGTTTATTAACGAAGGAAGGCTAACAGCAGTTAATCAAAACTAACTCGCCCTCCCCTCGGGAGGCTCTGAGATTAGAGATAATCTTCTGCTTACAATCCAAACCGAAGTACTGAATACATATAGCCTCTCGACCAAACAAAATCCTGAAATCTAGCTAACAAACTCTATCTAAAAACTGAAATGAAAAACGACTAGCCACTCGTGGACGTCGGGCTTTGTTCCGGCACTGGAACTTCTTCCCAAAGGAGTCCACCCTCCCCTCGGGAGGCTCTGAGATTAGAGTTAATCTTCTGCTTACAATCCAAACCGAAGTACTGAATACATATAGCCTCTCGGCCAAACCAAATCCTGAAATCTAGCTAACAAACTTTATCTAAAAACTGAAACGAAAAACGACTAGCCACTCGTGGACGTCGGGCTTTGTTCCGGCGCTGGAACTTCTTCCCAAAGGAGTCCATAACAACTCATGGTCAAGAAACAGCCATGCAATTTTTTTCTTAACAAAATAATCTCTGCGTAGCTGATTCTCATAGGCAGACATATAGATAGACGGACAAAGAGAACGTCAGCATCTCTTCTAAGCTCTTGTAACACATCTGTCAAGTCAGGGGGCAAAGTAACCCTAGGATTCCAAACTCTATACAAGTTTATGAATTATGAGTTGAAGGCATAATATTGTAGCTGTTGACACAGCTACCAGGGTCCAGACAAGCTCACATCAATTGTGGCATTGGCTTTAGCAAAGGGGTGTGAAGAACTTCAACATAACTCAATGTATAAACTACATGGATGATTCACTAACAAACAATAGCAATTAACACCTACCTTGTAGTCAACGTTTTCGGAAATATGATCAGTTAGAAGACCATATAGGATAGAGAATTGCTTGTCTAATGGTGCAATTAAATGCATTTGCTTCACCTGAATATGGTAATCATAAGAACATGATTTAAAAAACTAAGGAGCAATCAACATACTTTTGGTTTGTCAAATACCTGAGAATGTGTTTCCTCACTTCCTTCTTCAACGGTGTTGACAAATTCAAGATCTCTTTTCATGGCAATGTGACATACTTGGCGAACCTAGCATGAAGAGTAGAAATGCATGGCAAACTGACCAAGCAAAGTAAAGAGTTATAACTTAGAAGTATACCACGGTGATACCTCATCCGGAACTGTCGCGGAAAATAGGAGTGTTTGACGCTGTTTTGGGAGCGCAGCCACTATTTTCTCAATATCAGATCGGAATCCCATATCTAATAAGCGATCAGCTTCATCGAGAATTAGAACTTTGACACCCATTAACCTTGTAGCAAACCCTGGAGTATTCTCCATATGATCCCTGAGCCTTCCTGGAGTAGCTACTAAAATCTGTATTTCAGCTCATTGCTTGTGGGTCAGATATCAGAACAAACAATAACAGACTAGCAATATTATTCAGTTCAACAAGATAATTTGAATCACCTGGCAAGGGTTAGTATGCATGCGCTTCTGTTCAAGAGCCATTCTAGTGCCACCTATTACAAGCTGCACTCCAATTGATGGATGGAATTTAAGAAGCTTGTTAGCTTCTGCAGCAGCCTGATCAGCGAGCTCACGTGTAGGGCACACTACAACAACACTGATGGGTGGCCTCTTTTGATCACGATCAACGGGTGGTAGTTTTGAAACAACTTCAATGGCTGGAAGCTGAAGGTAAAACAATTGCACATTACAATTCGAGAAAATAAAAAGAATATTCACTATTCAGCAGAGTACTTACCAAGAAAGCTACAGTTTTTCCAGTTCCTGTCCTTGCTTTAGCTAGTACATCCTTCCCTATAGACAGAAGACATGATTGTAGGTGAGAACTGACTAGAAATAGCAATTCAAGTGGAAATAAACTGCCTCCACAATCATGTGCTGCATAAAAATTATTACACATTTCATAGGGCAGTTCAGATTGCCTCTCTCCAAATGAAATACTCCGTACTACTTTAAAATTACATGAACTCAATAGTAATTTTTTTTCTTGAACCATTGGAGAGAGGTAACTAGACTTTCTGAAACTTGCTTTCTCTCTCAATATCTTTATCCTCAAAAAATTCTGACCCACAGAGAATTGTGCCATGATTAACGGAATTTTGAGGGTGCTTCAACTTAAAGGTAACAATACTCATGATACGGCCTGTTTATTAACGAAGGAAGGCTAACAGCAGTTAATCAAAACTAACTCGCCCTCCCCTCGGGAGGCTCTGAGATTAGAGATAATCTTCTGCTTACAATCCAAACCGAAGTACTGAATACATATAGCCTCTCGCTCGTGAGACCACCTTAAACAATGGACGTTAGTGAGGATTAGCTGCATACACCCTACTGCATTTGTTAAATACAATGCCAGGGTCAGAAAATGGTTAAATATCAAAGTAATTAAGATTTTGAACTATCACTTTCAAATCATAGACAGCACCTACCACTACCATGAACCAGGGCTAACTGATCAGACTTGCATACATGCAAAATTCATAAGCTGCAGTTCTAGTCTAAGTTAATTTTCCATGACATTCAGGGAAAACTGAAGAACCCCACCTCTGACAAAGCATTCAACAGGACACAAGTTTGAGCAACTTCTAGTATGGAAAACTACATAGCAGAGATGCAAAATCAACAAGGAGGTGACACTGCAACACTACACTTTCTGAAACAGCCATGCAATTTTTTTGCTTAACAAAATAATCTCTGCATAGCTGCATAGATAGACAGACAGAAAGAACTTCAGCATCTCTTCTAAGCTCTTGTAACACATCTGTCAAGTCAGGGGGCAAAGTAACCCTAGGATTCCAAACTCTATACAAGTTTATGAGTTAAGACATAATATTGTAACTGTTGACACAGCTACCAGGGTCCAGACAAGATCACATCAATTATGACATTGGCTTTAGCAAAGGGGTGTGAAGAACTTCAACATAACTCAATGTATAAACTACATGGATGATTCACTAACAATACAGCAACAGAGCCTTTTGGTTCTGGTTGAGGCAGACAAACAGGTGCTAAAAAATATTTAAGCTGCATGGATAGCTTGTGCAATTTATGAACACTAATTCTAGACAAACAGAAATTGAAGGTACATGGATATGAAACTGGAAAGGGAAAGAAATTAGAAATGTGTGGGTAACAATATCCCTTTGCAAAGCATAAAATATTTGCTGAAACAAAATTCATATCAGAAAGTAAATCCACAAATGCCAAACATACAACAAAGAACACTGAAACAAACCTTGAAGTATAATAGGAAGAGTAGCCTCCTGGACAGCAGTCATTCGTTCATACCCAGCAGCCTTAACACCTTTTAATGTCAAGGGAGATAGCGAGCATTCATCAAACCTGTCAGGAAATGAAAGAATATCCATCAGAAGAGGCTATAAGTAAATTTCTAGCAGTACATGTGTGAACTATTCAGGAGAAAAGCAATTCTGCACGTGTTGCTCATTATAGCACATAAGGCGTATAATAATATAATATACCAATATAAATTGACCAAAGCATAGTGTAAGGCTAAGTACAGATTCAAGGTGGTGATTTTGAAACAACCTCAATGGCTGGAAGCTGAAGGTAAAACAATTGCACATTACAATTCGAGAAAATAAAAAGAATATTCACTATTCAGCACAGTAATTACCAAGAAAGCTACAGTTTTTCCAGTTCCTGTCCTTGCTTTAGCTAGTACATCCTTCCCTATAGACAGAAGACATGATTGTAGGTGAGAACTGACTAGAAATATGCAATTCAAGTGGAAATAAACTGCCTCCACAATCATGTGCTGCATAAAAATTATTACACATTTCATAGGGCAGTTCAGATTGCCTCTCTCCAAATGAAATACTCCGTACTACTGGAGAAAAGCAATTATTCTACATGTGTTGCTCATTATAGCACATAGGCGTATAATAATATAATATACCAATATAAATTGACCAAAGCATAGTGTAAGGCTAAGTACAGATTCAATAGACAACATTATTACCATCTACTATGAATGAAAAACTTAAGAGAAATTTGACAGAGATTTGTAAATGATTAGTTCAAATAAAGTAGCAATAGCAACATCAATCAATCAATGTTCATAAAGGGTTAAAGCGAGACATGGTGACCCACCACCCTCTTATCGCCTAGTGAATGTAAACATGAGGTGTACATGGCAATCAGAAAATACACACCACAATTTTTCTACTAGGTGCAAAGATGGTCACTTGTTAATAATCTAAGCTAATTTGCCTAAGAAAAAGAGGAAGCAATCTATTTATGTACCAAAGAGAACCATACCAACAATAAATATCATTCAGCATTTATTTCATAATTGAGTAAGAGCTACCTCTTCTGGCTCAGATAAGAATCACCACCTCCAGTACTTCTGGTACCCGCTATACTCTTCTGTTTAGTGGGCTCTTCTTTGTCTGAATCAAAAGAGTCAGACCCATTTCCTTCAATCTCCCCCACATTTTCCTTACCGCCCTTATCATCAAAGGGATCATCTTCAAAACCTGATGGCTCATCATCCTCTTCAACCTCACCCACCTCATCATCATCATCATCCTCTGACAAGCCAAAATCAAACTTTTTCACTCGCCTACCACTGGAATCACCAAACCTGACCATGTCATTGTCGTCCTCATTACCATCCAAATCACTCTCCCTCCCTCTTCTCTGCGATAAACCAGACATCCTTCCACCCCGACCCCGTCTTCCCCTCGAGGATCCAAATCCAATGTCACCATCATCATCCAAATCACTATACCTCCCACCCCTCCGTGAAACACCCAAATCCCTCCTGCCCTGGCCTCGATGTGGTCCAACACTCTCTGTCCTTCCCCCTCTCCTGCCACCTCGCTGCTGCATTCTATCAGAATGCCCAAACCCAACGGCATCATCGTCGTCGTCCTCACTGTCATCACTCCCTCTTCCTCTTCTCTGCGAGAAACCAGACCCCCTTCCACCACGAACCCGTCTTCCCCTCGAAGAATCAAATCCAGCGCCATCGCCACCATCATCCAAATCACTGTACCTCCCTCCCCTCCGTGACACACCAGACCCCCTCCCGCCCCGGCCTCGCTGCCCCCTAGGGAACCTGAACCCGGCCTCGTCATCAAATCCATTTCCCCTCCTTCCTCTCATCGCAAACCCCGACGACCGCCCACCACGCCCCCGCCTTCCCCTCGAGGAACCAAACCCAGAATCATCCTCATCATCATCCAAGTCACTACCCATCACCCTCCCCCTCCGCTCAAAGCCGCCGCGTCTGTCGCCACCGAACTCACTGCCCCTCCCCCTCCGCTCAAAGCCGCCGCGTCTGTCGCCATCGAACTCACTGCCCCCAAACCTCGACCTCTGGAACGAACCCCTCGAGTCCCGCCCACCCCGGCCGCCCCTGGTGGCGCCGGCTGATTCTTGGCCTCGGGGGGTTTAGGGCCCAAGGCTCCAGGAAGATGGTGACCAGAGGTGAGGTTTTAGGCCCAGCCTCCCGTAAGCCGTCCGATCGTGCTTGATTACGGTTCAGATCTGCCAGACTCCCCATTGCTCACTGGAATCACACGTTTCTGGAAAACTTCGCCGCCCCAGGATTTTGACACAGATTTGAACCATCGTTGAAATATTTGCAAGTTTTGACTGGAAAATCGCAAATGTAAAATTCAGGTTTCACAACAAACAGCCTTTAGTATCTGTATGTACTTGCAATTTGACTAGAAAATGGAACCGCATCTCATCCATGAACCACCACAAAACAAACAACATATGCAGTGACATGATGCTTTGTGGAGCTGGTAAAGAAACTGAAGAAATTTCATTCCACCTCATCGTTTGTGATGGTTTCTTTCCTACAGAACAAAAGAAGGAATCAACGAATCTCTTTCAGGGTTGCTCATGTCTTATAGCAGCCGCAAATCAGGGAAAAGCAACTACAGTTTAGGGTTTTTTGGGGGGTGATAACACCATACAAAATTGTACTATCAGGCATAAAAACTGTCTCAACCGACTACTTGTCATGGTGAAGTTGCACAACAATGCATGTGATGTTGCCTGCGCTGTTCCTGGAGTAGGCAATTTCTGTCAGCTTCACAGCCGCAGCCTGAGGTCTATCTTCCCCCTTCAGAAGGGCAACAACATCCTTTGTTGACAAAAAGACATTAAACACTGATTAACTTTTAGCAAATATAAACCCTAAAATAATATGAAAAAGACCTTGTTCACTGTGTCCAATCTGTGAACATCCTTCTTGTGTTTTTTGTGCTTGTGCCAGGATGTGTCTCAGTATGGAGCAGAGTATATTGGATAGCATGTCAACAACTCAATGTTTCCTTCTGAGTCTTGCAGTTTAAAATGCACATTAGCATCTTGTTCGTATATCATATTGCACTGGACAACTGGAGTTCACTGAGAACAGAGCAACCCTTCTAAATCAAACTAGTAGCTAGGTGGTATTGTAATGTGATGCTCTCTTCTTGATTACACAAGCAACAGATTCCGTCAGCTGGAATTCAAGGAGTTACCTCATTTCGTACAACATCCCAAAGCCCATCGGTAGCAAGAATTAGATATTCCAAATCACTGCTGACCTCTTCTTCCTGCATTTTTTCAGACGTTACAAAAGATTACTTTTCCAACAGAGTTATCTGACATAAGAAATCAAATTACTAAAAAGAAACTTTTCAGAAGACTACAACCTTATGCGGGTAAAAAAACATCAAGAAAATTTCAAATGGACTAATATCATGAGCCTCAAATACTTGAGAACCTAAACTCCAGGATATCACTTCCAGACTTCAGTGAAGTACTTCTGACAGCTTAAAAGATTTCTGCCCTTTTTCACAAGATACTAACTTAAGGAGGGAAACTTGCAGTTTGCACTTTATCGTAACATGATAGACAGAAACCATGACAGTCTTCGTTGGTTATACTAATTCACGAGTATTTGCATGTTTAGATGTGTTATCGTTACGATGCCTATCTCTCACCTAACAGTTGCCAAGTAGTCCTATGTGACAAATTTCATCAGGAGAACACTTCACTCGAGAGTAATATCATTAAGCTCAGTAATAAACAGGATCTTTTTTAATCTTTGTTTCATCTGGCAACCTTTCCCTTGCCACAGAAAACCAGTAAAGACAAAAAGCTCCTCCACAAATAGTCTCTCTTATGACCCTTCCCACATCTCACAGAACCACTAAAAGATCAGAAAAAATGAAACCTTTAAAGAAACTTCTTCTCAAGAGGAATTATGGGCTTCTCATCTTATTTCAGTACCAACCGTTTGTTATGGTTATTGAAACAATATTAATACTCACTCATGTTACAAATAACATAATGATACAAAGGCACATCTATAAATCAAAGAATCAAGGATCAATGACGAACTAGTGAAAAATGTTTTTTAAGCTTGCTAGGTTCTGTGGGTAGTGTGGTCGTCCTTATCTGTTGTTTTTTGGCACAAATTTTACTACGGGTTTTTAGGTGTGTATGGAGTGACTCTGGGTGGGGCTGTTTAGCCTTTGCCCTTGTACTATTCTTCCTTTATGAAATGGCAGGCTCTCCTGCGTTGTTCGAGAAAAAAAAAGTAGCCTGATTTATCCTGATAGCTGTTCCCAGTATTAAGACCAACCACAACAACCCTTGCCTAGCTAGCAAGGGACTGACGAACTGCTGAAAGTTTTAATTAGACTTCAAGTACATACCTGAATGTCAGGTTCAGCAATCACATATTCTTTCAACATACGATTGCCAAATGCACGGGACATGGCCAGAATTCCACCAACCCTCCATGTATCTGCAGAAGTTTAATGTAAAATGGAGAATTACAGAAACCACTTAATACTTATAATGTAACTTTAACCATTTGAGTATTTGAAAAACAGGGAAAACACATACAGACACAATCAAATGCCACCCCACTAATGGTCCCAAATGGATCACATATCAGACTTACTTAAACCTAGAGTGCTTGAGGTTTAGGCTAAATATTTTGTTTTTATTCAATCAAGAGGCTTAAATACACTGAGAGCATTCTGAGGATTAAAAAGGCTTACCATCATATATAACAACACCTCCAGCATCCTCAACTCGCTTTCGTTCATCTTTCCTGTTTGGTTTGTGATCTTTTGACAGTGGGACAGCTATAGGGCACAAAAATATATAGCAAGTTCAACATATTCTTCACACGTAACAAATAAACCAAAAAATAATTAATGTTGACAGATTCTAGAGTCATTGGAGGCTTATCAAGGCAAAACAGCAACATGATGAAGTAGTGTTGCTTTGACAAAATTGTAGTCCAGCACAGTTTATATTCATTAACCATATGGTTAGAAATAAGAGCCGCACCCCCTTGATGACTGAAGCTCAGAAGAGTACCCGTTCAATTGATTATGCTCAGGTATAATTAATATAAAGAAACTGGTCAAACAAATACTCCATATTTACATATATGACGTTTAGGACAAGCTAATTTAGTTTGAAGCGTAATATATTAAAAAAACAGAGGTAGAATAATGACGGATATTAATTTTCCAATATGAGAAAAGTGGATGCTGTACGTTTTGGTCTTCTCATTCTTGCCAGGACTTTACCTTTGCCAGCTTTTGAAGCAACAGCACGTGAATCACCAACATTTGCTACATATAGACGCCCGTCAATCAGAACAGCAGCCAAAGCTGTTGAACCATCATCTCTAAATGAACTGGATATTGTTTCTAAGATCTCTCCATCAGTTTCAAGAAATGCTTTGCCTGTGTTTTCCAAAAGTAACCAAAAACAATGAGAATATCAGAATTTGCAGCATCAAAAAGGAAAACAGATGAAAAGACACTGCTAAACAGAAGGTAAAACATTACTGATTGCAAGCTTTGTGTCTGTCAGGAACTCAGGTTGCTTCATAAGGTTTTTGAAAAGACGATCCTTCAGATATTCAGCAGCAAGGTTTCCTCCATGACCTAGTGGACCAAGGCATCAACTAAACATGATGCGCAAGGAGTTAAGAAGTAATGAAGGCAAGGTGAAAATCATACCATCAAATACACCAAACAGATTAACTAGCTGGCCATCAACTTTAGTTAATTTAATGTCATAGCAGTCCTCCATAGTAGATCTCCGCCCTATAAAGCTTGAATATCCACAGGCCAGCTTACCATCCTCACTGCCAACAAAGTTATTTGACCTTGTGTTAATCAAAGTAGTGTCGGTTGAGCTCAAAAAGTTGGTATTGCAAGAACAATGTAAGGCTAAAGCTTGATATATCAATTTATCCATTTTTATAGTGTCCATATATCATGTCATCACGTCACGAAATGAGATATATGAAAAATGTTTAGTGCCACGACTGCAACAGCATTGCAATGAGCTCTCAAGCTTCTACTAACAAAATCGATTTAGTAAGATGAATATTTGATGGAAAAGATCGTGGACCTGGCACGTAATATTCTATGTCATCTCCCAGATTTGCATCTTAATGCCAATCAAGCTAATCGATTCGAACTAATGATGATATCCTCCTACAAGGCTAGAACATCACGGCCATAGGCAGTTTAGAAACTCCAAACCTTATCCGTGGAGTAATCGTTTATCGATGAACACGGCACTAGCGCACATTAACATAACAACGCTGATTAATTATGAACAAAATTAGACAGCATTGACCATTAATCGGCGCGATCATTGCGCCTTGATTACCTACCTCTCGAATCCGCCGCTGACCCAGCCCTTTCTCCCCGCTGCGGTCGCCGCGGCGCGCAGCGAACCCGCCTGCCGCGCCGCCGAGGAACGGGAGGGGCTGTCTCTTAGGGGCCCCGCCGGCCTGCCACCGGAGGACGCAGTTCGGGAGCGGGAGGAGGTGGCGGGCCTGAGGAGGCTGGCACCCTGCGCACGGGACGGCGAAAAAGAGCCACCGGTTAGCGAATTGATCGATGGCTGAAACTGTGAAAGGACAAAAAAGGTGTTCGCTGGTCTCGCGTGGCGAGACGAGAAGCTTATCCGGCGCACAAAGCTTTGTTTGGTTCGTTCCTTGAGGACATGGGCATTACATTGTGTTAAAGAAAAGTTTGCTGACAGCCACAATCAGCATCCGTGCAGTCCCGCTCACAGTTTTATTCTATTCTCCTGTTTTGCAATATGGTAATGCTCCATGGTCTCTCTATTATCTCTCTTCCTCGTGATGATAAATAAAGTAAGGTTATAAAAGATACAATAACAAATGAAATCTGATATGCAAATGCAATCGTTTCAAATGGAAAAGGTTAAGTCGGAGCAAATGGAAATAAGTGAGTCACCAGGAGCATTGTAGGATAGTACCAACTAAAAAGATTTTGTCATTATATTTATAATTAAATGTATAGTACCTCTCCCACTTGAAGAAGCATAGACTTAAGTATCAAAAAAAAAGAAGCATAGACTTCTCATCTCTCTCTCCTTTTGCCTCCTCATCTCTCTCTCTCTCCCAAATAGATTTTTCAGCCAAGATCTGATACGAATACAAGAAGCTACATCGAAGAAATAGGAGAAATATTAAATTAAAGAAAATAACGAATTGGCCATATGTTTTGGATAGATATCATCAAAATAAATCCATATTAGAGATGTAAAGAATTCATTCCTATAAGCCTATATTGTAGATAAGACCATTTATAGTGCAAGCTTTATAATGGTTTTATACATATTAAATAGGATGATACATCGGTATATATGATGACAAGGCAACGTAATTATGAAGAGATATGGGAGTGGATCAAAATTGGGTGTGCACTATTTCTAAAACTATGAAACCCATTGAAACTAGAATTGGGGACAAATAGTTTTATTTCTTCCAGACACGTCCAATCACGTGACTTGCAAATAAATGTTATTTCTAGTCTATGAAGCCATGAATTGAAAATGCGCATTGCGGAACTATGTTTCATTCATCAACTCAAACATCTTTATATGGTGTGGCATTTTTGAAAACTATGAAATGAAATTCTCCACTAGAGATGGCCTAAGTAAGCTAATATTAGATAGCCCTAAGAAGATTTCTAGATGGCCAGACTTAGGGTCACATGGCCCAAGTGGATCTCACATAGATGATCCAACATAGTTCATGTTGTAAACCACATCACTTACATAGTTATGCCTAGGCCACAACCAATCAAACACTAGTGTGCTTGTGGCATAAGCAAAGAGTTCAGTGTTAGACTGACTCCAACAACGCGATGTAAATCCATTTTTTCTCTCCCGCTCCATTGTGCATCTCCAAATCTACCTCCAATAGAGGAGGCAAATGGACATGCATTTTGCAGTGTGGGGAGAGAGGTGAGCTAAAAATGGATTCTCTCTCTCCACGATTGCATTTGGCAAGCGGGGGCGAGCACGGGTAGCTGGCGAGCGGAGCGCTGGCCCGGCGCGGCAACTCCACGCGGCATGGGCGGGCGCGCCGGCGCGCGGCTCGTTGTGCTGCGATGGGGGCCCTGGGGAACTTCGGCGTCGTGCGAGCAGACTCCAATGGCTGGCGCCACGCGGACGCGACGGTGGGCGAGCAGCGCCTGACGACCGGCGGGACGAGCAGGGGACGTTGCCTCGGCTTGTGGACGGAGCACACCGGCGACTACTACCGTTGCAACCGGTACAAGGAGGAGAAGGAGGATTTCTTTGACGACAAGATGCGGCGGCGGCAGGGGAAGGCGTCGCGGAGAGGTTCCTGCACTACTACGAGCGCTAGACGGCGCACAGCGCGTCGATGGCGAAGGTGAGGTAGGACATGGACGTGCTGGTGGCCGTCTGCGAGGTGGAGATGAAGCTTGACTTCGACAAGGACTCAAGGAGGCGTACGAGCTGGTCATCGAGGCACGACGCGTGCTGCGGTGGACGTACGCGTATGTGTACCACCTGTACGGCGAGCATCTCATCAAGCTCGAGCTAGGGTGCCTCAGTCGACCGCCACAGCATCTCCTGGTCGCTCGTACGCGGACGTCGTTCGTCTGGCGATGGAGAGCGGTGGTCGTGGTGGTTCGGCGAATGCCGGTCGCGGCGGGCGAATGAGTGGACAAGGCGGAGTGTTTGGCCGGGGAGGCTTCCAAGGCAATCTCCATCCCGGTCATGGCGGGGCCTATGCAAACCGTGGTGGCGGCCGCTTCAATGGTGGTGGTCGTGGCTTCGGCGGGCGCTTCGGCGGTTATGCCCCGGGCGAGCGCTAAGGCGGTCGCGGCGGGCATTCAGATGGGCGTGGACGCGGCGTAATCGGGCCAATGTTCCATCGCCAATGGAGGCGCAGGCCGGGCCTCAGGCACCGCCGGCGCAGACACAGGCCGGGGTCCATGCACAGACGCAGGCGGGGGCACAGGCGCTGGCACCGTCAATGACCGGTGCGTCCATGTTGCACTGCACGCTTGCTGTGCCAGCCACGGTGCAGGAAGCACAGGCAGCCTCCCTGCTACAGCAGGTCTTCGCTCTCATGCAAGGTGGAGGGCTGCCGGATACAAAAGGGAAGGAAACTATTCCACCAGCAAGTGAAGGGCCGAGCAAGGTGGAAGGGATAGCGAATGCTGCTGCAAATCAGACAAGGAAAGGTCGTGGTGAGCTCCCTGAATCATCTGCTGCAGGTGCATCTAAGGGAGCTGGTAAGCAACCATATTGTTATAGGTATTATACAAATCTCTCTCTCCTTTTGCCTCCTCATCTCTCTCTCTCTCCCAAATAGATTTTTCAGCCAAGATCTGATACGAATACAAGAAGCTACATCGAAGAAATAGGAGAAATATTAAATTAAAGAAAATAACGAATTGGCCATATGTTTTGGATAGATATCATCAAAATAAATCCATATTAGAGATGTAAAGAATTCATTCCTATAAGCCTATATTGTAGATAAGACCATTTATAGTGCAAGCTTTATAATGGTTTTATACATATTAAATAGGATGATACATCGGTATATATGATCTCTCCATCAGTTTCAAGAAATGCTTTGCCTGTGTTTTCCAAAAGTAACCAAAAACAATGAGAATATCAGAATTTGCAGCATCAAAAAGGAAAACAGATGAAAAGACACTGCTAAACAGAAGGTAAAACATTACTGATTGCAAGCTTTGTGTCTGTCAGGAACTCAGGTTGCTTCATAAGGTTTTTGAAAAGACGATCCTTCAGATATTCGGCAGCAAGGTTTCCTCCATGACCTAGTGGACCAAGGCATCAACTAAACATGATGCGCAAGGAGTTGTGAAGTAATGAAGGCAAGGTGAAAACGATACCATCAAATACACCAAACAGGTTAACTAGCTGGCCATCAACTTTAGTTAATGAGCATTATTGCCATTTATTTTTCCGAGGCCAGTTGCACAGACTCAGACTTTTGCTGGGATTATGAATTTGTTGAAGGCCCAGATTGTTCGTCTGCTTTGTTGATAGCTGTGTGTGTTTGAACCTATTGGTTATTTGCTCAAGTGTTGGGAGAATACTCAAGTGATCTTATTTGTCCGATGGACATTGGTATTCAAGATTTGAATATGGAGGTTCATTATTCGTCTACATGATGGAATTTGTCTCAAGGTGGAGTTTGTTGGATATGTTCCAAATTCACATCCACGATATAGGCCAGGCTTGGGCCAGAGCGAAGCGGAGGCCCATTGTGCTGTGGTTTAGAAAAATACCGCTGGCTGACTAGTGGCCGGTGACTGATGCTGGTTTGTTTAGAGAGAAAAATACTGCTGCCTGGCGTTGATAAGCCGAGCGAACAGTGGACTCAACGTAAATAGAAATAAAACAATTGTTTCCAAAAAAATTGTAGAAATCGAATTGTTTGATCGTTCAGCAATTTTATATATATCACTTCCGCATCATTAGTACAGCATGGGCACGGAGGGAAAAACAATGATCAAACCATTTTGTCAAATTATCAAGGATGTATTAGATAATTGATCTCCCCCTCTATTTATAAAAATACAAAAGAAGTTGTTTTATCAAACGCTTTTCTAAAACGGATCCAACTCCATCCAAAAAACTACTTCACTAGTGGAGCCATAGCTAGAGCCGTTTTAGAAGGAGCTGGAGCCCTGCGCCAAAGGGGCCTGAATTCTATTTTCTAACTTCGTGATTATCATGCCGTCCAGTGAATTCCTTCAAAGCGCGACAATTGGACCCATAGGTTCTCAGTACAGGTAAAGCTTTGCATTTGAGAGGGAACTTCAATGGGGGAAGCCCGCATCACCGGAACCCTAGCCCGTCCGAGCCGCCACCCTCC
>OAMR01000398.1:663043-675658 GCA_900205405.1 Echinochloa crus-galli | reverse complement strand
TAGAGATGTAAAGAATTCATTCCTATAAGCCTATATTGTAGATAAGACCATTTATAGTGCAAGCTTTATAATGGTTTTATACATATTAAATAGGATGATACATCGGTATATATGATGACAAGGCAACGTAATTATGAAGAGATATGGGAGTGGATCAAAATTGGGTGTGCACTATTTCTAAAACTATGAAACCCATTGAAACTAGAATTGGGGACAAATAGTTTTATTTCTTCCAGACACGTCCAATCACGTGACTTGCAAATAAATGTTATTTCTAGTCTATGAAGCCATGAATTGAAAATGCGCATTGCGGAACTATGTTTCATTCATCAACTCAAACATCTTTATATGGTGTGGCATTTTTGAAAACTATGAAATGAAATTCTCCACTAGAGATGGCCTAAGTAAGCTAATATTAGATAGCCCTAAGAAGATTTCTAGATGGCCAGACTTAGGGTCACATGGCCCAAGTGGATCTCACATAGATGATCCAACATAGTTCATGTTGTAAACCACATCACTTACATAGTTATGCCTAGGCCACAACCAATCAAACACTAGTGTGCTTGTGGCATAAGCAAAGAGTTCAGTGTTAGACTGACTCCAACAACGCGATGTAAATCCATTTTTTCTCTCCCGCTCCATTGTGCATCTCCAAATCTACCTCCAATAGAGGAGGCAAATGGACATGCATTTTGCAGTGTGGGGAGAGAGGTGAGCTAAAAATGGATTCTCTCTCTCCACGATTGCATTTGGCAAGCGGGGGCGAGCACGGGTAGCTGGCGAGCGGAGCGCTGGCCCGGCGCGGCAACTCCACGCGGCATGGGCGGGCGCGCCGGCGCGCGGCTCGTTGTGCTGCGATGGGGGCCCTGGGGAACTTCGGCGTCGTGCGAGCAGACTCCAATGGCTGGCGCCACGCGGACGCGACGGTGGGCGAGCAGCGCCTGACGACCGGCGGGACGAGCAGGGGACGTTGCCTCGGCTTGTGGACGGAGCACACCGGCGACTACTACCGTTGCAACCGGTACAAGGAGGAGAAGGAGGATTTCTTTGACGACAAGATGCGGCGGCGGCAGGGGAAGGCGTCGCGGAGAGGTTCCTGCACTACTACGAGCGCTAGACGGCGCACAGCGCGTCGATGGCGAAGGTGAGGTAGGACATGGACGTGCTGGTGGCCGTCTGCGAGGTGGAGATGAAGCTTGACTTCGACAAGGACTCAAGGAGGCGTACGAGCTGGTCATCGAGGCACGACGCGTGCTGCGGTGGACGTACGCGTATGTGTACCACCTGTACGGCGAGCATCTCATCAAGCTCGAGCTAGGGTGCCTCAGTCGACCGCCACAGCATCTCCTGGTCGCTCGTACGCGGACGTCGTTCGTCTGGCGATGGAGAGCGGTGGTCGTGGTGGTTCGGCGAATGCCGGTCGCGGCGGGCGAATGAGTGGACAAGGCGGAGTGTTTGGCCGGGGAGGCTTCCAAGGCAATCTCCATCCCGGTCATGGCGGGGCCTATGCAAACCGTGGTGGCGGCCGCTTCAATGGTGGTGGTCGTGGCTTCGGCGGGCGCTTCGGCGGTTATGCCCCGGGCGAGCGCTAAGGCGGTCGCGGCGGGCATTCAGATGGGCGTGGACGCGGCGTAATCGGGCCAATGTTCCATCGCCAATGGAGGCGCAGGCCGGGCCTCAGGCACCGCCGGCGCAGACACAGGCCGGGGTCCATGCACAGACGCAGGCGGGGGCACAGGCGCTGGCACCGTCAATGACCGGTGCGTCCATGTTGCACTGCACGCTTGCTGTGCCAGCCACGGTGCAGGAAGCACAGGCAGCCTCCCTGCTACAGCAGGTCTTCGCTCTCATGCAAGGTGGAGGGCTGCCGGATACAAAAGGGAAGGAAACTATTCCACCAGCAAGTGAAGGGCCGAGCAAGGTGGAAGGGATAGCGAATGCTGCTGCAAATCAGACAAGGAAAGGTCGTGGTGAGCTCCCTGAATCATCTGCTGCAGGTGCATCTAAGGGAGCTGGTAAGCAACCATATTGTTATAGGTATTATACAAAAGGCCATGCAATGTCAGAGTGCAGTGTTGTGCTCTATTGTGAGATTTGTGACAAGCAAGACCACTCAAAGACTCGGTGTCCGCGCTTTCGGGGAAAGAAATCATTTGCATTGTCTTGTGGCTATGCGGTGGATGGGCTAGGGTTTTACTATATCCCGACACCCAGTAACCATAGACAAAGGATAGAGACAAAGATAGGGCTGATCCGGGTTAATGGAGGTACACTCATGTCCGCTAATGTGACTTCAGAGCTTGCACGATTGTTCCCAGGGCAATGGAATTGGGTGGTATAGGAAACTGCTGCTAACACATTCAGGACCGTTTTCCCCACTAGAGTCGAGCTGCAGAGGGTGGTGGAATGGGGTGTGCTGCACACCAAATTTCCCAACACGACACTGAGAGTTGAGGAGCATGGCATTGGACGTATGAAAGATGTTCTACCCATGATCTGGATTCAGTTTATTGGACTGACAGATGATCTTAGGGAGTATGAAGTGATTTGGGCAGTTGGCTCAATTTTGGGGGGTGACTAGAGAGGTGGACATGAGTTTCACAAGGAAGCATGGCATTTGTCGTGCACAGATCTCGGTTCTGGACCCTAATATTATACCACAAAGTGCGGATGTTGTCATCGGGCATGGCTTGTATACCTTGCAGTTCATGGTGGAGGTAAACATGGATGTGAGTAATCCGGAGCCAATGGATATGGACAATGGTAATGGTCCAGAGGAGGATAGGGATGATAATGGATCTGCAAGGTATGACAAAAAGAGGCAAGCAAATATCCCCAGAGTGGGCAGGATGATCAAGCAGCAAAGCGCCAGCAGTCAGCTCCTCCGGGTGCTGGTTCGGATAATGGGAAGGGGAAGCGGGTGCAGCAACTAGAAGCTGCTGGTTCAGGAGGTGTGGGTGCATCGGAGGGTGATGATTTATCCCTAGATGATACAGCACTCGGTGGACAACAGGAGGAGGGGACACAGCCCATGCTGCGGGCTGGTTTGGTGGAGGCTGTTTTGGGCGATCAGGGAGAGAAACAGATGGCGTTGGCGGCCATTCAGGAGGCCCAGGATCTTAGTCTTCGATGTAGCAAACGTCGGGCTGAGTCTAGCGGCGACGACTCCATGGAGCTGGCCATGAAGTGCAAGGCCGATACGGATCTGCCAACCAAAGGTAATCATGATACCCGGTCTTTTTTTACAATTTTCAGATGATTTGATAGCTGGTAATTTTAGTGACCTTGGTATTTCATTAGGCACTGATGATTCTAGTATTAGAGTCTGTTTCTTTTATTAAAGCTGTAGAGGAGAAAAGGATTTTGGATAGACCTTGTATGGATATAGGATGACAAAAAAATTTTATAGAGAAGAAAAATGGATGGTAGAGGAACAGGAGATTGATTCTTTCATTTTGAGTCATTTATGTGGAGAGATAATGGACGAGGTGATGGATTCCAATGGTGATCTTATGGATCGTACTACTGTGTTGCCAAACCAAAAGTCACCAACTTCTAATAAGAAGAAAAAAACTCCTGCACAGACTAAGAAATCTAAGAAGAAATTAAAATGAAGGGTGTCTTTTGGAATATTAATGGGTTCGGGGATATGAAAAAACATAGGTTTTTAGCAGAATTAACTAAAGAACAAAATCTCAGTTTTATCGCCGTGTCAGAAACACGGAGGAGGAATTTTTCCGATCCATTCCTGAGAAATCTATGTGGTGGTAAAAATTTTATCTGTCATTGTAAAGAACCGCAAGGGCGTTCTGGTGGCATGTTGTTAGGTATTGACTTGGATGTTTTCCACATCGGAGCGATAGATGAAGGTGATTACTACGTGAAATTCCACTTGTGTAACAAAAATGATAATTACAAGTGGGCTCTAGTAGTAGTATATGGTCCAGCACAATCATATCTGAATACAAAGAGGGTTTTTTAACTGAATTAGCGCATATGTGCAGTCATGAATCCTTGCCAATTTTAATAGGTGGGGATTTTAATATTTTACGTCGCCCGAATGAGAAAAACAATGAAAATTTTGATCATCGTTGCATAGTTATTAGGACCGGACCGGACAGGCGGTCCGACCGGTAAAAGACCGAACCAGAGCATCCAACGGTTTGGTTTGCTTCAAAGACCGTCTCTGCCATCGGACCGGTAAAAGCCGGCTGAACCGGCCGGTTTTTTACAGAACCGGCGAACCAGACGGTTTTGTACGAACCGAGCGGTCTTCACTTCTCGCGTTGAATTAACTCCGATCTCTCCTCCGTTGGCCCAACCAAAGGCCCAGCCCAAACACTCTTTGGCTCAGTTGCTTCCACAACGGTGGCGGCGCATCGCAAAACAGGGCGGCGGCGCACGACGACCGAGGGGTCGCGAGTGGGCGGTTGGCGACGGCGCATCGCGGCCGCTACTTCTCCTGCGGACCTGCCCGTTCTTTGCTTGCTGCGGCCGCAGCAGGCCTTCTGCCATGCTCATTCTTAGCCGGCGGCCTCTCGTAATTAAGACCCTGACTCTTTTCCGGTTCTTCACCACCAGCAGCCAGAGTGTAAAGGTCAGGCCAGATCACAAAAATGCACGTCATGGCGAACGGTGAGTACCAAACTCGATACTAGTCTGCTTGTGTGGATTGGATGGACCAGAGTGGATGGATGAATGGATCTTTTCAGAACAGAGAGATGTTGGCAAGATCGAACTTTTTATTAGCTTTGATATTTCAGCGATTCCTGTGCTTCTACCTTTGATGGATTCTGACCAGAGCAAGAAAGGAAATAGTAGTTATGTTAACTTGGAAATTTGAATGGAGTTCTTGTGGCCATTCATTCTGTTATTTTGTCAACTAAGCATCGCTAATTGTCAGTCATATTAATTGTATAAATATGTATATATATAGGACCGGTTCAACTTCTTTTGTGGACGGTTCAATTCAATGGTTCAAAGTTATTGAACCGGCGGTTCAACCGGCTCATAACGGTTGATCCAATGAACCAGTGAACCGATGTACTCACCGGTTCGATGACCGGTCCGGTCCTAATAACTATGCATCGTTAGCCGTTTCTTTTTAATGCCGTAATTGATGGTCTAGATTTAAGGGAGTTAGAGATGTCGGGTAGACGATACACGTGGGCTAACTCATTACAGACCCCAACATATGAAAAACTTGACCGTGTCTTAATGACTACGGAATGGGAACAGAAATACCCGTTGTCAACAGTTATAGCATTAAATCGGGACATCTCAGATCATACTCCTCTACTTATCAATACCGGCGAATCAACTTCGGTAAGCAATCAACTGCCTTTTAAATTTGAGCTTGGTTGGTTGCTCCGGGATGGTTTCGTGGATATGGTACGAGAGGTATGGATCAATGAAACAAATGGCGATACACCAATAGAACAATGGCAATCGAAAATCCGTAAGGTGCGCCAATATTTATGAGGATGGGCAAAGAACACAAGTGGTCTATATAAAAGAGAAAAGATGCGGATATTAGATAAACTGGATAGTCTGGATAAGAAGGCGGAATCTTGTCTGTTGTCACCTCATGAGATTGATTTGAAACACTGCCTTCATAACAGACTAACAGAATTGTTACATGAAGAAGAAGTTAAATGGTATCAAAGGGCGAAGGTGAAAGAGTTACTTGAGGGAGATTCTAATACTAAGTACTTCCAGCTGATTGCAAATGGGAAACACCGTAAAACAAGAATTTACCAATTGCGGGATGGGGAAAGAATAATAAGCGGGAATGATGAACTTAAAGGGTACATTACTACTTATTATAAGGGACTGTTTGGCCCCCGTGACGGAAATAATTTTCAACTAGATGAGACCGGTTTAGAGGATATTCCTCAAGTCTCAGCAGTTGAGAATGAGATTCTTGTGTCGATGTTTTCGGAACATGAAGTGAAACATGCAATTTTTCAAATGGAACACAATAAAGCAACTGGGCCTGATGGTTTCCCAATAGAATTCTATCAGGCATCTTGGGATTTCATAAAGGATGACTTGATGCTCCTATTTCATGAGTTTCATAATGGCAATTTGCCAATATATAGCTTAAATTTTGGTACAATCATTTTGTTACCAAAATGCAAGGAAGCCATAAGAATTCAGCAATACAGACCCATATGTTTGCTAAATGTGAGTTTTAAAATATTCACAAAGGTGACAACAAATAGAATCTCAATAGTAGCTCAAAAAGTAATCAACCCTACCAAACCGCCTTCTTACCTGGGAGAAATATTATGGAAGGAGTGGTTGTTCTTCAAGAAACGATTCATGAATTATATAGGAAAAAATAAAGTGGAGTCATCTTTAAAATTGACTTTGAGAAAGCCTATGATAAAGTGAAGTGGTCTTTTGTTCAGCAGACATTGAGGATGAAAGGTTTTGCATAAAAGTGGAGACAATGGATTGAGGCTGTTACACAACAGGGTCACGTCGGCATTAAAATAAATGATCAGATATGACATAATTTCCAAACAGGGAAAGGCCTTAGACAAGGGGATCCACTATCATCAATCTTGTTTAATATTGTGGTCGATATGTTGGCTATCATTATTAACAGAGCCAATGCAGAAGGACAAATTTCAGGAGTAGTACCGCATCTAGTGGATGGAGGGTTATCCATCATTCAGTATGCCGACGATACTATTCTTTTTATGGATCATGACTTTGCAAAAGCAAAAAACATGAAGTTGTTACTGTGTGCATTAAAGAAATTGTCGGGTCTTAAAATTAACTTTCACAAAAGTGAGATATTTTGCTTTGGCCAAGCAAAGGAATCCGAACAACAATATGCTAAATTGTTTGGGTGCCGGTCTGGGTCATACCCGTTTAGATACCTTGGTATTCGGATGCATTATAGGAAACTGAGTAATTCGGATTGGAAGGTGATAGAGGACAAATTTGAAAAGAAGCTGTCGAGCTGGAAAGGAAAGCATATGTCGGTAGGTAGGAGATTAGTCTTAATCAATTCAGTCCTTTCGAGTTTAGCAATGTTTATGCTTTCCTTTTTTGAGGTACCAAAAGGGGTTCTGGAGAGACTAGATTATTACAGGTTGAAATTCTTTTGGCAATCTGATAATCATAAGAAAAGTATAGATTAGCCAAATGGACTATCCTATGCCAACCTAAGGAATTTGGAGGGTTAGGTACTAAGAATCTGGAACTTCAGAATCAATGTTTGTTAAGTAAATGGCTGTTTAATTTTATTAATGGGGATGGTATGTGGCAACAGCTTTAAGGAACAAGTATTTACGTTCTCAGACTATCACACAGGTGGAAAGAAAACCAGGAGATTCACATTTCTGGTGGTACAATCATTTTGTTACCAAAATGCAAGGAAGCCATAAGAATTCAGCAATACAGACCCATATGTTTGCTAAATGTGAGTTTTAAAATATTCACAAAGGTGACAACAAATAGAATCTCAATAGTAGCTCAAAAAGTAATCAACCCTACCAAACCGCCTTCTTACCTGGGAGAAATATTATGGAAGGAGTGGTTGTTCTTCAAGAAACGATTCATGAATTATATAGGAAAAAATAAAGTGGAGTCATCTTTAAAATTGACTTTGAGAAAGCCTATGATAAAGTGAAGTGGTCTTTTGTTCAGCAGACATTGAGGATGAAAGGTTTTGCATAAAAGTGGAGACAATGGATTGAGGCTGTTACACAACAGGGTCACGTCGGCATTAAAATAAATGATCAGATATGACATAATTTCCAAACAGGGAAAGGCCTTAGACAAGGGGATCCACTATCATCAATCTTGTTTAATATTGTGGTCGATATGTTGGCTATCATTATTAACAGAGCCAATGCAGAAGGACAAATTTCAGGAGTAGTACCGCATCTAGTGGATGGAGGGTTATCCATCATTCAGTATGCCGACGATACTATTCTTTTTATGGATCATGACTTTGCAAAAGCAAAAAACATGAAGTTGTTACTGTGTGCATTAAAGAAATTGTCGGGTCTTAAAATTAACTTTCACAAAAGTGAGATATTTTGCTTTGGCCAAGCAAAGGAATCCGAACAACAATATGCTGAGCCATTTGGGTGCCGATCCGGGTCATACCCGTTTAGATATCTTGGTATTCTGATGCATTATAGGAAAC
This sequence comes from Echinochloa crus-galli, assembly GCA_900205405.1. NCBI lineage: Eukaryota > Viridiplantae > Streptophyta > Magnoliopsida > Poales > Poaceae > Echinochloa > Echinochloa crus-galli. Next base: position 667,488 of record OAMR01000398.1, on the reverse strand, counting down.
TGTGTAATTCGGATTGGAAGGTGATAGAGGAGAAATTTGAAAAGAAGTTGCCGAGTTGGAAAGGAAAGCATATGTCGGTAGGTAGGAGATTAGTCTTAATCAATTCAGTCCTTTCGAGTTTAGCAATGTTTATGCTTTCCTTTTTTGAGGTACCAAAAGGGGTTCTGGAGAGACTAGATTATTACAGGTTGAAATTCTTTTGGCAATCTGATAATCATAAGAAAAGTATAGATTAGCCAAATGGACTATCCTATGCCAACCTAAGGAATTTGGAGGGTTAGGTACTAAGAATCTGGAACTTCAGAATCAATGTTTGTTAAGTAAATGGCTGTTTAATTTTATTAATGGGGATGGTATGTGGCAACAGCTTTCAAGGAACAAGTATTTACGTTCTCAGACTATCACACAGGTGGAAAGAAAACTAGGAGATTCACATTTCTGGTCAGGTCTGATGAAAGTAAAAACCACCTTTACCAACTTTGGCACTTTCCAATTAAATGATGGTAACCAAATTAGGTTTTGGGAGGACAAATGGTTAGGCAACTTTACCTTGAAACAACGGTATCCATCCCTATATCATATTGCTAGGAGGAAGAATGACACAGTGGCCTCGGTTTTCTCTAGGGTTCTTTTAAATGTGTCTTTTTGGAGAGCTTTAGTAGGCCCCTTTAAAAATAAAGATATTTATGTGGTATTTGAAGAGAGGTGTTATTCTAACAAAGGACAACTTAGCTAGGAGAAATTGGAATGGTAGCAAGTTATGCTCTTTCTGTTGCAAGGAGGAAACAATTCAACACCTCTTTTTTATTGTCATATGGCCAAATTTCTCTGGAAAGCTGTGCAGATTGCTTTTAATTTTCAGCTACCGCATAGTTTTAATCATTTGTTCACCGATTGGCTATTTGGTGTGAATAAAAAGCTAAAACAACAAATGTTAGTGGGGGCATCAGCTCTATGTTGGTCCATATGGCTTAGTAGGAATGATGTTGTTTTTGACAAATCACCTCAAAAATCTTATTTGTAGGTACTTTTCAGAGGAACTTACTGCCTTCGATTATGGGCTCAACTTCATCGACCTGAGCAGGACCGAGAAGCAATAAAGGACGCTTGCCAGGCGTTGGAGGTTTTGGCCATGCGTATTTTTGCTCATCATGAATGGAGGTTTAGTAATAGGATCATGTACTAGTTCTTCTATCAAACTGCTTGGTGTGGCTTTTTTGAGAACGTGGTGATCATTGCATACGGAAGCGCTGCAATTTTGTAAACATTGGTTGTAGCCACTTTGGCCAAGGCCAGGTAATTTATTTATCCATTATCTAAAAAAATACGAGCTCATCCAAGCCATGGCCGAGGAGTCGCTGGAGCAGCTGCATAGATGCAAGCGGGGACGAAAGGGGAAGAAAGGGGAAAAAGCACCAAATTGCAATGTCTGTTGGAGACAACAAACAATTGCTTATCCACTTCTGCACTGTACATGCTCCAAATTGCAATGTCTTGTTGGAGTCGGTCTTAGTGTGCTAAGAGTTCAGTATTATAGTCACCAACAATACCATATATGGGTCCCGTTGAAGATTAGCCCTCAACTTTGGTGCACCCCTTTGTATTTCATCTTCAAAACCTAGGTTCTTTGTAATGGAAAACACAATCATTTTTTGTTGGCTATAATGTTTTCTTTGGCTTAATAGGTTCAAATTTGAAGCCTATAGTTTGACTTCTAATATCTAAAGTAGTAAAGTAAAAAACGGATAGTGACATATATGAATCTTATACTACTCCTTCCGTTCATTGTCAAAGCATCTATGAAAGACTAGATCTCCGCGCACCAACACTAATATCGGTTTTCTTTTCGTAGCTATTAAGGCGTCTTCAACAACAATAGCTATTTACTAGCTCTTGAGTGACACATCATATTGTAACGCCCATGTATAAGAATTTTTTATTCTATATCTCATTTTCTTATCTAGCCCACATTCTCTTTCCCCTTGAGCGCTAAACATTGTTCTCCTCCTCTGTTGACTCTGTTGTCACTGGTTGTACTCTATCTCCTCCTCTTCTCACTGCCGCATCGGCTGCAATCAGCTATGTGCTGGCGACATCGTCTACCATGGAGACCGCCCCATGAGATCAATTGAATACCCAATGGTATTTCTACATTAGCTAATTATATAGGGCAGGCTATTTTAAGTAATTTCTCTCAAATAAATTAATTGATAGGCATACCATTCTAGTTCATTTAGCAATTTTTTATTCAACCAATGATCCAAAAACAAGTAAAACTCGCATCCCTACTAATAACACTATAAAAACATATTTATTATGCATATTTCTTCTATTTTTTAATTAAATTGCGACAATCAGGATAGGTCTGATCTCTATCTTATCCTATGATGCTCATCAGAGCATCTCTAGCAAACCATCTATAATGCTCTCCCTACAATTTGTTTTAGGGGAGCCTCTAAAACTTGTTGAACATTTTAGGAGAAATTGCTTTGACAGACTGCCTGTATCTCCTCTAATATTTGGCTTACCATATCCAGCCCATTTCATAAGATTCGGCCCAAAACAACCATGCACCACCGGCCCTTGACCATTGGATCATAATGGATGGCGGAGATCTCCCATCTTCATGGTTAATGCCATACAACTCTTTTTTGGATGAGTCATCGTTGAGTCACCACCCGTCGAACTTTTACATGACACGTCCTCTTTGTGACAATAGTGGTAGCAATGCCACATCACCTTACTGTGTCATCTATCCTCTATTACCTTTACTTTTAAGTCAAACTCTGATGAATTTTAGTATTTTTTTAACTTTATATGAACCTGAAACCCTAGCCTTGCGAAGGAATCCTCATTGAATTCCTTATCCTAACCTCCCTCCCTATCCATGAACGAGAAAAGAGGGGAAAAGGTACTAAAGGTTAGAGAAAATGGATTAACATTGTGACTTACCTCTAGAAAGTCATGTTGTAACTTAGGCCCCGTTTGGTAGGGCTACTGGAACTGATTGTTGAGTAAATACAGGAGGAGCTCTGCCAAACAATTTTTTAAAGAGAAGTGATTCTCTGCTGATTCTGTGAAGTGATTCTCTGAAATGAACTAAGAGGCTAGGAGCTGGAAAAAGTAGCTTCTCCTGATTCAATGATTCTCCATCATGATTTTGATAATTTATGATAGAGAATCAAAGAGAATTACTTTCAGCCACAAAATCACTTCTCCCAGAAAATCAGCTCATATAAAGAATCAGATAAAGCTTTACCAAAGAGACCCTTGCTCTCCATATCCAACATCCAATTCCGATTCAATGGTTTCAGGAGTTTGCGAGCAAAGAAAATTTCCAGCTCCATGCACATGGTGAGACTTGTTAAGGGGCGGCAGAAGCAAGTCCAAGCGAGTGCCCTCCGGCTCGCCACTCTGCCGTGGACCGTGGTCCGTGCTTAAGCCAACGAAGACCGTTGCCGGGGTCGTGCCGTGCCGTCCTGCTCCGCTGTGAAGTCCACGCCTTCTCTGTTTTTCTGTCACTGTCCTTCCCCCGCCACGACACCACCATTATGCGGCGAAGACTCCTTGAGCGCGGAACTTCCTCCCATTTCCTCCCAAACACCTCATCCGCCTCCCCGCGCCGGCTTCGCGTCGAAGGAGAAAGGATCGGAGGCGCCCGCACCGCGATTCCGCGAAGTCCAAACCCAAGATATTAAGGTAATTCGATCAACCTACCGATCACACTTCTCCGTTTTGGCGCAGTTTTGCTTTGCGCTAAGCTGCCGGGGTTCAATTCTGTGGTTGGAATCGACGCCGGCGTGCTTGGTTTGCCACGATTTTGCGGCGGAGTAGTGGTTTTGGGATGCAAATGGATTTGTTGACGCAAATCTCGGTCAACACACGAGAGAGCGCTTGACGCGCGGGTCGCGAACGGGCCAAACAGTAGCAAAACCGCATAAAGCGGTCAGACCGGTTCAGAGAAGCAACATCAACATGAGAATTTGTGGTACTAGCAAAATAATCATTAGAAACATATGATGTACTTACATCCTGTACCTCAGGCGTGGCGTAGTAATATTGTTGTGGTGCATATGAATAACCCGCCATAATAGGTCTTGATGCTTCCAGTCTTGTGATAAATCCAGATTGGAAAAGACTAGGTTTGAAGAAAAAGGTAAAGATTGTATTAGATTCGATTGGATGTATTCTCAATCGGCCTTGGCCCTTTATATTTATAGGGTGGGATGGTCTTACCCCGTTTGAATCGTTTACAATATGGGACAAAATAGAGTCCTAATCCTACTCAAATTACAGGTCCAAACCGGTCAGGTCTGACCGGTTTTCCCAGGTGCAGAATCTTCCCGAAGTCATAACTCCCTCATCCGGAGTCCAAAATAGGCGTTCCACATATGCATCTTGATCGTCTCGCTTTTGACTTGATCTCTTCTTCTTGTACTTGGCCA
>OAMR01000398.1:638779-654722 GCA_900205405.1 Echinochloa crus-galli | reverse complement strand
TGGCGGAAGGGGGGAGGTGACGGTGAGGGGCGTGGCGGCCATGGAGGAGAGCCAGCGGCGGAGGGGATTGGGGGGAGCTCAGCTAGCCAAGCCGGCTAGGGAGCTCGGCTGGTCGAGTCGAGTAGTATTTGGATGTATTTGGATAAGCCAGCAACGACTGTTCGCCCGGCCGGTCCTGCTGCTGCTGCCTGCTGGTGGTGGAGTCCACGCCCTCTCGCCTCTCTTTCCCACTCGTCTCCCCCTCCTTCCCCCGCCACGCCGGCACCACCACCATCATGCGGCGAAGACCCCGTCAGCGAGAAGCTTCATCGCATTTTCTCCCCCAACTCCGCCCGCCTACCGCGCCCCGCGTCCAAGGGGGAAAGGAGGCGCCCGCGCCCACAAGTCGAAACCCTAGGTAATTAAACCTCCTGCTCGCGCTTCTCCGGCCAGGCGTGGTTCGAATTAGCGCGCGCGCGGCGGTTTAGCGCCGGTGGTTTTGGGAGGTAGTTCGTGGGTTGGTTAGCTAGCGCTTGAGCTTCGCTGAGGGGACGGACGGCCGTACGGGAGTCTGTTTCGATGCTTCATCAGTGCCGATTCTGATCCGTTGTCTGGTTGGAGCTTCTGCAGGTAGGATATGGTTGCGTCGTTGTGGAGGTTTGGGTGCTTGGGTAATTTTCTTCGAGCGAATTCAGGCCTTTGGGGGTAGCAGGCTATCTTTGGAAGCAATTAGACTATGGGTGCTTAGATATTTCCAGACAAAGGCTTAGATTGAGCGATAGTAGTGACAGTATGGTTAAGGGAGACAAACAAAACAATAGCTCGTGTCTGCAATCCAATTAGAACTAGATTAGTCCATTCAAATATTGGGTAGGCATTCCATTTTCATATCAGTGTGTTATTTTTTTTTCAATACCAGATCTGAGCTGTTTGTGTGACACATCTTAACTTTGTTGATTTCACCGCTCAAAAAAAAACTTTGTCGATTTCTTCTGATCACTGATAATACTTTATGGTGATTGCTCTTCTTTGTTGGTATAATAATCCATTTAAGTGTTGTTGATTTGGCACATGCTACTATGCCAGTTTTGGGGCTCTTACTCAATTGTGACTATAATATCCAGGGACCTTGATGCATGCGAATACCAATCTTGGAGGATTGATCTGATCCTACTTCTAGAAGCTAAATAGAAGAAAAATGATGATGGGAAAAGAGGACAGATATGTGAGGTCAGTATCTTCACCCCCTTGCTACTTGGGATAGCTTCTAGAGAACCGGGTACTTTGTCGAAGTGTTTTGCATTTATAGCATGCTAGCAACATAAAACCTTGTGAAGAATTGGATAATATCCTAAGTGGGGAAACACATCTAGTGCAAATGAGCATTTGACTTAGATCAAGCAAATGCCCACCTGAGCCATCAGATGCGGACTGAATGGGAAGTGACTCAGGCAAAGAATCCTATTCCCTTATGCGAGCTGGTAGAAAACAGCCACAAACATATGTACTTGGGTAACAATGTTCGCATCTGATTCCTTACATGTGCCCTCTTCCCAAATTGCTCTATCCCCATCTTTGGGGTTTAATTTTTGTCATGGTTGACAATCAAACTCCAAGAACCAGAATGCAAAAGCAACCATGGGTGCATATGTCCACGTACATACATGTCCGTGCAAGCTGCATAGTCATGTGTGTTAGCAGAGCAGGTTCAGCTGGCCCTTTGGGCCCAGGGTGGTTAGCCACAGGCCCGCACAGCGGCACAGGGCCTCCTTCGCCATGTGCATCCCCCTTTTCATGGGACAGATAGATGGATTTGTATTAGTCAAGGATCTCCTGTAATTGGTGCTGATTCTGTAAACCAAACCCTAGGACATTCTTGCCTATATATGTTGACGAGCTTTTCCTCTATAATTAATCTATTATTCGAAGCCATATCGCTTTCAATGCATATCGTGTCAGTAAGGCAGACGCCGTTGACAAACAAAATTGTATGTAGTGTATATCTGTGTCAGCAAGTTGGATTGAGTCCATATTATTTTCTGTCCAGCAAAAGCATCAGAGAGGTTTTGTGGTTTTGAACATAGAGGAACTGTGTCAAGCTTTCAAAAGGTACAGAGATTACAAGAGAAATTTGAGCTTCTTAAGATCACATTTGTCACTCTTTCCATCTCGAACTCGACTTTTTCCCTCTGAATCTAAATAGCTATTACAAGAATTTTGATTCCACTTCTTTTTTCTAAGAATAAGTTTTCACCTCTGGCTCCCATTCTCCACATGAAACTTCAGCTGGGTCTTGATATGTCATGATGCAGTAATGTGGTGCTATTTTGGGGCACTGGTGCAGCATGTTGGAAGTTATATTAAACTAGTTACTTACCTTATTAGGTGATTTATTTCCCTACATGCTTGTTTCTAAGGGGGTCAAGTCGAGTTATTCCTATACAAATGCCTGCTGTCATATTTTTCAATTAAACTAGAACAATGAATAAATCTTTCTTGCATCTAAATTCTAAAGTTGTCCCATTGAACTCTATAGTCTATTTCTTCTTCTAGTATCCTTCTCCACCACGACTCATGCTATGCTGTTTATCCCTACTCTCTTCATCACTACCTCATTCAGAACTACAAATGCGGACTCTTCCAAATTCATCAAGGACCATATCATTTCAGCTTCAATTTTTTTCATATCCTTATTAAGTCGTATAAAGTGCATTGCATGTATTTGCAAGAGGCTTGGTGTAGCATGCAGCACCACCCACTAGCATATTGATTGGACTTGTTAATTGTTATACCATTATTCGATTAAATGGATGAGGCCTTTGGTAACCTGGTTAACGAAAATAAAATACACACGGATTCAATTATGGTTTGGAAATCAGCTCAGTGGTGATTGGGGAATTTTTCATAAATAACAGTTTTTCTGAATGTTTGTTTGATTTATTATATATGCAGATTTCAGGACTGGAGATCAGAGCAATCTGTTAGCTCAGAGAACATAGTTGTTCCATCTAGAAATGATGCTTCGGTATCCAGTTCACTTAAAGAAAGAACTGCCAGGGTTTTTGCATTCCTCGGAAGCCTTTTACACTTAGAAACCTCGAATAGATCAATGCTGAATGAAAGAAAGTCCGCAACAGGAACTCTTCACCCCCAAGGGCCATTTCTGCAAAAATGGAACAGGATATTTGTGATATCATGTATACTTGCAGTTTCAGTGGATCCATTGTTCTTGTATATCCCAGTAATTGATGATGAAAAACCTTGTTGGTACTTGGATAGAAATTTGGAGGTGGTCGCAAGTGTCCTACGTATTTTCACAGATATTTTCTACATACTCCACATCATATTTCAGTTCCGAACAGGCTTTATTGCATCATCTCCTACGACTTTTGGGCGGGGTGTCTTAATTGAAGATAGATATGCTATAACAAAGCGTTACTTATCAACATACTTTTTTATTGATATCTTCGCTATTCTACCCATCCCTCAGGTACTTTGTATGCCACACTTAGTAATGTCTGTGCAATATACTTTGGTTAAGTTCATTACTGAAATATTTGATAGCATCATAGGAAGTGTTAACAGTAAACTATGACGGTACTTTGTATGCCACACACTTTGTAAATGCTCTGTGCAGTATACTTTGGTTAAGCTCGTTACTGAAATATTTGGTAGCATCATAGGAAGTGTTCTTACAGTAACGGTACTATATATTTTGTACACAGAAACTATGACGGCATGTCGATATACGAAACCAATTGATATCAATGCACTTTTAGTAGTCTCTTAGTAAGAAATCTGTAGAAGTAGAATCTGTTTGCCTTTTAAAAGTTATAGAGTTATGTTGTAATCAACATAATGGAAATAAATAGTTTTGATAAATAGAGAAAATATTATCTTTTTTATTTGATGATTCTTCTGTACTTTAGCTTTCCATATAGTCATTAAGCTTAGGATTATCCAGATTTGTTTCTTGTTCTATAGTTAAGATTGTAATCATCACAGTTTTGTTACCAGGTGATTATTTTGGTTGTGCTACCGAAACTTCAAGGCTCAGAGGTTATGAAAGCCAAAAATATCTTGATGATTATAATTATATGCCAATATGTGCCTCGACTAATCCGAATAAGACCACTATATCTACAAATCACAAGATCTGCAGGGGTTATCACAGAGACAGCACGGGCTGGTGCTGCTTTTAATCTTTTACTTTACATGCTTGCCAGTCATGTAAGTGCTTTATTTGTAATGTATGTGTGCAACTAATTGCAGTCATCACTTCTCTGTCGCAAATTTAACTTCATTAGTGAAAATGTGAGCCACTTCATGTACTGCAAAATTTGAATAGTTTGCAAAATTTAAATAGACTAAAAACTTGAAATTTTGGTTTCTTGTACAACAACAGCAGCAATCACAAAGCCTTTTAGTCCCAAGCAAGTTGGGGTAGGCTAGAGCTGAAATGATGAAAAGCAACTTGACCCACCACCAAAAGGGGAAAATAAAGAGAAAGGGAGTATGATTTTTGTGTGCATTTAGTTGTGGTACTTTGTTGGAGTCACGAATTATGTTAGTTGTGTAGCAATCGTTTCCTTTTTCCTTTTGATCCAATTCTACCATCAGCTAATCTTTTGAATTCTGCAAATTGATATCCAATTATCCTTAATTGAGAATTAAGTTCGCCTGTTCTACACCTTCTCAAAATTGAGAATTAAGTTCGCCTGTTCTACACCTTCTCAAAATTGACCAATTCCATGCACCATATATTTTTCGTTGCAGACCCCTAATTATGTTGAATTTCCCCAACTATTTGTTGAACATTGAAATGATTAAATCTGCAAATGTGATTGAGAGAGTTGTTGGTATGTATTTTGTGTACTCCATCCGATTTAAATATATGACTTTTCTGAACTAATTAGTTTTCCTAAACGTCATATATTTAAAAACGGAATGGGTAATAGAATTGGAGTTGCACCGTTTAAATACTCAACATGTTTATTGGTTACACAACAGAGCCATAAGCCTCAATTGGCTTGCCTTTTATTTGTAGCTGATGTAATCCAATTGATATTTTGACAGAGTAGTTTGCTAGATTATTATCCTTCCAAAAAGATCATAAAATTCATGAATCTTATTGAAAGGTGGGGCACAAGATGCAGTTTACACACTATTTTTTTTTCTAAATTGCACTCATACATTGATTAAAATTGAAATATATATATCTTCGGCAAAACTGTTGAGTAAAATTTAAGAATTTATTTCACAGAGAAATTGTTATGCTCAGCATGTAGTGGCAATATAACATCCTTGGTTTTCACCGCCCAGCCTTGCATACCCTTGTTGGATGGAAAGAGCCAAGGAGATATGTGAGTTTGGACACCTGGACCCAGGATGACATGTTGTGGTGGTCTATACTTCAGTGCAATAAAGTGGCTTTAAATCTGAAGCACTTTTATGAACTTGTTATAATATCCAATTGTTCTAAAACATGGCCGTCTAGCATTATCCAAGCAATTTGGTTCTAGATTCCATTCTTTTGCATGCCTAGTGCCTAGCACTTTCATAATGCTATTCAGTGCTCCATCTATAGTCAGTTTTCGGAGATGCACCGTAACAGAATTTTGATGTAATTTGAAAGTAATCTTTTAACTGTTGCAGGTCCTCGGAGCAATTTGGTACTTGCTTTCTATTCAACGCCAAGATTCCTGCTGGAGACAGGAATGTAGAAACAATGCAACATGTGGGGCTACATCTTTATACTGTGGGGCTGTTGTTAATAATGAGAACATTGCTTTTTTAATGACTAAATGCTCATTAAGTAATCAGACAACAGATCCATACTTCGGGATTTATGCACCAGCTATACAAAATATATCACAATCAAGAAGTTTCTTTGCAAAATTGTTCTTTTGTGTTTGGTGGGGTCTGCAAAATCTTAGGTGTGTCCAGAAGACAAACCTTACCTTAAATACATTTGTGTTTTAAACCGATATATGGATAGCCTGACACTTGTAGCTTTGTCTTGCTCTGTTCAATTGCAGTTCTCTTGGCCAAAACCTGAAAACAAGCACTTATGCATGGGAGAATCTATTTGCAGTTTTTGTCTCAATATCAGGTTTGGTTCTGTTTGCACTGCTCATCGGTAATGTGCAGGTAAACACATTTAACACATACGGCTAAGAAACTTTATTTTACTTGAAGTAACTATACATGGTCTTACAACTCTGGTAGCTACATAGTCAATTGGAGCATCCTTCAATTCTAGACTGGTGCCAAAGGCATATCCCAGGAAAAAAAATGAGAATATATATGATTAGATTACATGACTAAGAAACTGGATTGATTGGTATTTAGGAAACTGAACCCGTCATCATGTTCCATAGTTGTAAAAAAGCGCCTTGTTTACATATTTAAAGCCATGAGACCTTGTGATGCCGCATGCCATTTGTCCAGGCTCACCACGGTGATGCTAAATTTTAGCAAAATGTCACTTGGAAAATGGTTCAGGAGTGGTTTTGGCCAACAAATCTTTACCTAAGGCTAAAACCAGCTATGGTATTTGTAGAAAACCAGTTAGTTACAGAGCACATATGGAAATAGGTTAATTTCTTGGACCTTGCAAGAAGAGTTTTAAACAAGGAATTCTACTTCAGAGTCTTAATTCACAGTTAATATGTTTTTTCTGATCTGATCTAACCTAACTATCCCCCTCTCTTGTAATAGACCTATTTGCAATCAGCCTCTCTGAGAATAGAAGAAATGAGAGTGAAAAGCCGTGACACGGATCAGTGGATGTCATATCGACATCTTCCTGAGAACCTGAAGGAAAGAATACGGCGTTATGAACAGTATAGATGGCAAGAAACAAGCGGTGTTGATGAAGAGCAGCTTCTTATGAATCTCCCCAAAGATCTTAGGAGGGATATAAAACGGCATCTTTGTTTATCACTTCTCATGAGGGTATGTTCTCACATGTTTTTCCGTTGACTATCACTTATCAGTAAATCATTTATACAGAGGCTGAGCCAGTTCTATAAGAAAGCATAATCTGCATTAGATTCGTAAAATTGTATGGCTATTGTTTCTAGGAAAGGACCAATCGGACACAGTACCATGATCTGTATTTTGTTCCTTCCTCATGTTTCTAGGCAAAGGACCAGTTCGATATGGTGGCATAATCTGATTTTTGTTTCTTTCTTTGTAATCTGAAATTCTGAATCCTCAGTACAATGGACTTCACACAACTCTGTAAAGTCAACATGCACCATAGCTCATCATGGTCCTAGCAAGACTCCATTTGAGCACTAATTTCCATAGGGGCATAAGAGGGGTGAGTGAGTGACATAAGAGGAGGATTAACAGTGCAGGTGTTGGTGGAATACCTGCTTATCTGGGATTTAGTGGATGGTCTTGCTCTTTCCCTACAGCAAGATGTTCTGGGTCAACACAGATGGAAACTTACTTCTTCAGGTTCCTATAGCAACAAGTCCACCTATGAAGCGTTCTTTGTAGGAACCATCCAGTTTGCCCCTTGGAAACGGATCTGGAAGAGTTGGGCTCCCATGAAGTACAAATTCTTCATATGGCTTGCCACTGACAATAGGTGTTGGACTTAGGATAGTTTAGCCAAACGCGGATTACACCACCCACCGATCTTCTCCCTCTGTGACCAGGATGACGAAACAATCCATCGTATACTCATTTCTTGCGTGTTTGCCAGAGAGGTTTGGACTATGGTTCTCAGGAAACTAAATCTAGTTGCAGTAACACACCCAACCCCCACAAGTAATTTCCAGGGATGGTGGTGCCAGGCTAGGAGATAGGTCATCAAAGAGTTGCGTAAGGGTTTCAACTCCCTAGTGATTCTTGTTGCACTGGAACTCTGGAAACACAGAAATGCTGCTGTCTTTGAAGTAGCAAGCCCAAACGTCCAGGTAGTCCTTCAAATGGCGGAACAAGAGTGTCATCTCTGGTGCCTAGCCGATGCTTCAGCTCTTCAGGAGCTTATCCTGAGGTCATCAGCCCCAGGGAGTGGTCTCCTGAGGCTAGCAGGTCTTGGGTCGGGTTGCTATTTTTTACTGTGGCGATCTCTCTTTAAATTGTGAATTAGTGTGTGTGGGTTTGTCAGGAAGGGTTTTTATTAGCCTTTCCTAAAATTTCCATAGGGGCCCTTTAGCCCAGCAGTAACTTCTTGTTTGCGTTTCGATGCATGGATTGATCTTCCATCCTATAGTCATAGTGAATGTTTGACCTTGCTACGTGTCATTGTTTCCAGGTTCCAATGTTTGAAAATATGGACGATCAGCTCTTGGATGCCATGTGTGATCGTCTAAAGCCCATTCTATACACAGAAGGCAGCTGCATCATTCGTGAAGGGGATCCGGTAACTGAAATGCTCTTCATCATGAGAGGAAATCTAATGAGCATGACAACAAACGGTGGAAGGACTGGCTTCTTCAACTCCGATGTTCTGAAAGGTGGAGATTTCTGCGGTGAAGAGCTCCTCACCTGGGCTCTTGACCCGACATCAACATCCAGCCTCCCGAGCTCAACAAGGACAGTGAAGACAATATCAGAAGTCGAAGCTTTTGCTTTGAGGGCTGAAGACTTGAGGTTTGTGGCCACTCAGTTCCGACGACTCCACAGCAAGCAGCTCCAGCACACTTTCAGGTTCTATTCGCAGCAATGGAGAACCTGGGCTGCCTGTTTCATTCAAGCAGCCTGGCACAGGTACTGCAGGAAGAAGATTGAAGATTCTTTGCGCGAGAAGGAGAAGAGGCTGCAGTTTGCGATTGTGAATGAAGGCTCCACCTCTCTCAGCTTCATGGCAGCACTATATGCTTCACGTTTCGCTGGAAACATGATACGGATCTTGAGGAGAAATGCCACGCGCAAGGCCAGGCTGCAGGAACGAGTGCCTGCAAGACTGTTGCAGAAGCCAGCAGAGCCCAATTTCTCCGCTGAAGATCAGTAACTTTGCACTGTGCCTTCTATTTGGCAGGCATGGAAACGTAAAATTGTGTGCGTTACTTCTGCAGTTCTACTCTGATATTGCTGAAGTTTGCATGCCCAAAGTAAAAAAAAGGAAAAAAAGAGGAAAATATCGTGATAGCAATATAGCATAACTACCTTGTGATGTAAATGGCTTCTTGTTTCGGAGTTTTCGAATAACATTGTACATATCTTAGCTAAAAGAGGTAGTGTTTTATGTGCTTGTGTATATGCCTCGAAACATATGTATTGTAGTTTGCAGTGTTTTGTAAGATGAACATGGCAATATATGGGGTCAGTTCTATAAGAAACCATAACTCTTTGCATCGTGTTGTTTTGCTTGATACTGCGTGGCTGCTGTCTAATGAACTGCGCTGGTTTCCTTGCGTCGATCTGGGTCCCATGTGTAGAAACAAACATCAACACATGACAGACCTTGAACATTAGCCAGCATGTACTAGAACACCTAGCATTGCTCCTGAATAGTAGATGCATCACTGTTCATGGGAGGAGCGGAGCTTGAAGAATACATGGTGATGACGCGAGCCGAAGAATAGCAGTGCTGGCAGGTGCATGTCATCCTTGGTGGCGTCGTCCGTCGTCCCCATGCCTGTAGCGTCTTTTAGTGACCGGAGCTCTGGGGCTTGTTGGGGCTAGCAGACTTGTCTCACTAGAACGTTGGTTTCACGAGATGCCTGACCCCCCTTTTAACGTGGCGCTGTGCATCGAGAAATGATTCGCCGAGATCATTGTTCAACACCATGCTCATCCAGAAATGTTGCAAAATATTTCTTCTCATGAAACTGGAGGATTTCCCCTACAGATTTTGCGTGGCGCCAAGTGACTAGCCGAATGGTTCAGCACCAATGTCTTGTGATGAAAGCGCACGGCCAATGTGCATTTAGCCGTATAGTCGCGATTCTGTTTCCGTGCACGCCAACATCTTTGAGCACGACTGCTTCTGTTCCCGTGCTCCTCTTCTGCTCGTTCTGGATGGACAGCTCCACTACCGTTTTGTCCTATAATTGAGCCCAAATTCTTCGGCCACGGCGTGCGCATCCGTCACGGTCAAGCTCAGCCAACAGCACCCGCAGCTCCGCTCCGCCATTTTTTTCTTGTTTTCTTTCGGGAGTGGGTATGTACCACTGCTTTTGGCGAGATTGGTGAATCGGGGACCCGAGGCCGTCGTTGGCTCGGCGGTCACCATATTCACGAGCTGACAGGCACGGTTCAACCTATAATCCCATGATGAGGATGGATGGCGGCATATATAGGTTATGGTCAAGGCAATTGGAAATGGAAATCTCACGTGGATAATGTCAACGCCGACCCCGACCCCGACTTCATATAATGGAAATTGGAATGGAAACAAGCATTGCAATTTTTGCGGTTCAGTTGAGTCCATTAATCATCTTTTCTTTGATTGTCTATATGCCAAATTTCTTTGGCGAGCTACACAGATAGTATTTGGGATTCCACCACCAACAAGTTTTGGCAATCTTTTTTAGAGTTGGGCAAATTTGGGTGGGCAAAAACCGGATCTAAATTTACTGACAGGGGCCGCGACGTTGTGTTGGACAATTTGGAATACTCGAAATGAAGTGGTCTTTGAAAAATGTCAACCTAAAACTTTTTTGCAGATTCTTTTAGGGGAATATATTAGCTCCCGTTGTGGACCAAGTTACAACAAAGTGAAAGTGCTCAAGATCGAGGCCTAGTTTCAGCATGCGTTCTACGTTTCTTCTCTTCGCATAGGTGATCCTTTGGCTTAAAAATTGTTTTTTGAGTTTTTGGGTTGCTACGTTACTTTGTGGTTATTGTGGTTATCGGTGTAGCAAATGCTACTGTTTGTAATAATTAGACTGATTTTTTTTAGAAAGAAGGTGAAAAAAGATTTATTTCCATTATAAAAAAATATAGCTCGAAAGCAACTTAGGCGCATGCGCATCGATCACTATCCAGTCACGTATGGGCGGCGAGTAGCAACTGAAATGGACGGAGTGACGAAGAAAACTCACGCACTGATTGCTACAGTTTATGATTCTGCAACTTACCTTTAGCTCAGAAAAAAGGTGCATATACGGGAGTATTATTTGCGTGCATTTGGTTCGAGGAAAATAATAGACGAGTTATTAGGGGCTTTATTAAATTCTATTTGAACGGTTTATGGGCATAGAAATTTCAATGGGATTAGAAGAACCCAGGGAAAAGGGTGGTACTAATTGGGTGGGAATTGCTTTTCAAGTGTAACATGGATACATAGAATGCGTCTGTACCAAACTCCCTGTCTTGATTCATTAGTACCACCTTTCGGCCTGCATCACCACTGAATACTAGAATATGCATTTATGTATGCTATTCGTTGACAGCCACAGGTTGGGAGGTCAGTTTGTGGCGGAGCCGAGGAGAAACCACACGTCAAGAACAGCGGCACGTACAGATCGATCAGGACTTAATTCCATGCTCGAAAGCGGTTGTCATACTTTGATCAAGATAAGGTTCAGCTTATAATCTGATTTTTTTAATAAATAAACACAGTACACAGAATACCGATGAAAAATGCTCACGTACATACATAAACATGAATTCACACCTACGGAAGGTCTATGGCAAATTGGGTTCTCTTTTCGAATTAACGACAAAGATTCTAAGGCTAAATGAAAATACTTTGTTTATAAGGCTAATCTTAGTAGAGGATTTTATAGTGACGTTTTCAAGGTGATCGAATACATCAATAAATATAATATGAAATAATGTTTGAAACCGTCCCTCCAATGCATAATTTTATATTGTTGTTTCATATGTAGCATTTCGTATTTAATTTCATCACGCCTCCATGGCGGCCACCCTGATGCTTCGACCCACATCATTGCTACCATCGCGCTGCTAGTTGACGCATGCTCATGCAGCCCTTGCTGCCTGGCCTGTTCGCTCCATCGGTGAGTATCCGTCCAGTAGACCTCCAAATGAAGCAACAAACACTAGATCGAAGCCGCATGGGTCGGCCACTGGCGCACTCGGCACCAGATGTGGCTGTCCTAGCAACAGATCTGGCAGTGACGCTTCGGGATCGGCTGCCAGATCTAGCCACGGCCATTCCCGCGCGCGGCCTTCTCACGGCCTCCCCGCTGCACTACGCCACCATCCGCGGGCGTCTCCCCACCGGCTGGTTCCGTGTGCTGCCTCTCCGGCCGCTTGTCGCCGCCGCACCCCTCCTAGATTATCTTATGAGGCCGACTAGTTCTTTCACCGTCCCAGCAGGCCGTATGGGTTCCACGGCCCCGCTCTAGCAGCGGCAAGGGGTGGGTGAGGATGGGGAGGAGGACGGCGGCTAGGGTTTGGTCGCGTCCAAAAAGAATGGCACATCCAAATCATGTGGCGACCAAAAAATTGTAGTTGCTGTATGCTACCCAACACAAGGAGGAAACTGCTGGTGGTGATCGTGGGTTCTTTTATCCCCAGGAAGCGTCATGCTCGTTTACCTAAGCAATTTTTATTTCAACAATTGATACCGCGTTGGTGTATCATGCATGCTACTTTTTTTTATCCACTGCACAACTTTGTTAAGTAATCTAAAATTCTAAATGATTCTTCCGGCCTGAAATTAAAGAGGTGACCAATATATATATGGCGGTACACGCGTTGAGGCCGTGTTTCTTTTAGGTGGAAATCCTTTGACCAATAATTAAGGGTATCAAATAAAGACAGTTTACAAAACTATCTTCACAACATTGCACTATTTCGCGAGACCTATCCAATGAGGCATTTGACCGCACGATTAAAGAATGGTTACTGTAACATTACTGCAGCAAAACATGGATTAATTAGGCTCATT
Source organism: Echinochloa crus-galli (assembly GCA_900205405.1). Taxonomy (NCBI): domain Eukaryota; kingdom Viridiplantae; phylum Streptophyta; class Magnoliopsida; order Poales; family Poaceae; genus Echinochloa; species Echinochloa crus-galli. The sequence goes on along the minus strand of OAMR01000398.1, from coordinate 641,920 downwards.
AGATTCATCGCGCAAAGTTGCACTCGTTCCTAAAAGGGTTTTGCAAATAGACTTTATTTAGTACTCCATGCATGTAAGATTAAATTTTCCGGGGAGAAAAAAAACATGGCCATGTACGTCGATCGCCACGTCTACCCCTGAAGCCGTACTATATGTCAGGCGCCACACCTACGAATCCACACCTACCGCGCTACCGGCCGGGCAGGCAGCCGTGAGAACTGTCTCAAGCCAATTATTACTTACTGGTATACGGGCCAATTATACACTTTGGCTGCTAGTAGCAACTTTGGCTCCTCATCAGAGAAGTCGGACTTGATCCAATTCCATCAATATGCTAGGTTTTAATGACTTTGCTATGCTTTTAGGTGCTTGCTCACCCAAATCTTCCGAACAATATTTCCAGATAATCATATTGATATATACTTATTGTTATGTTCTTAAATATATAATGTTTGGATAAGTAAATTAATTTATTATGAAGTTAGATATTTTTTAGATAAAGAGAAATCTATTTCATCAAGCAAATAAAACTATCCCGGCTGCTACATGAGGCCAATAATTATTACAAGTTTGAACTAATTAAGTTAGATATGTTATCCTCTAAAAGATATATATTTGAGAACGAGATAGTATCAAAATCAAAATCACTTAAACACCGTGCTGGTTCTTGATTCCTCAACATATGCATGTGTGCTGATATATACAAGCGTAAATAAACAAGAGGCTAGCCAGATAAAATGATTTATATGTAATTTCCAAGATATGATTACTAAATGTCCAGTCACGCTTCGTACAAGTGCGTCGTGTGGACATGGATGATTGGAATTGGAATATGTCCAATCATATCTGAGACTAAAGTTGCCAGTCTTTATTTTATTCTGCGACTGTATATACTGTCACAATCCGCATGACTTTTGCGTTGATAATTTGCTGCCTTTAATTTATACACAGCCAACCATAGAAAAGGATTTTCAGTAAAGTTTATCCATAGAGAAAAGTCCATTTTACAACGTCTAACTATCACAACAGTCCGATTTTCAACCTTGAACTACAAAACCGGATAACAAAGGTCATCCACCTGTTAAAACCGTGCAAATTTAGCCCTCAGGGTGGTTTTGAACTTGGTTTTGTATTTTATAAAAAAATTTAAAAAATCCAGTTATATCTAAAAAATCAAAACTAATTCATCTTAAATCAGAAAAATATGAAACCAGTATCAATTTTTTTTAAAAATGTAACATATCTATTATTGCTCTATTTGAATCTTAATTATTCAAAAATAACATGCATAACTATAAGCAACCAAATACTATGGACATAAAAAATAGATCTGATTAACTGGCAAATATAGTGACAATATATAGGTTACATTTTTAGAAAACTGTTGATACCAATTTTATATTTTTTTGACTTAAAATAAATTACTTATGATTTTTAGTTTAAATTTGAATATTTTTAATTTTAATAAAATGGAAAACCGCCTTCGAGACCACCATAAGAGCTAAATTTGTACGGTTTTGACAGTTGGATGGCCTTTATTATCCGGTTTTGTAATTCAAGATTAAAAATCGGACTGTTGTGATAGTTGGAGATTGTAAAATAGACTTTTTCCTTATCCATATTGCATTTTGTTATCCGTCACAAGTTGATTCGATGATATGCTAGGCCGGTTTCTCTATAAAAAATGTGCCTTTTCTTCTACATGGCTTCGAAAAATGCTCCCTTCAACTAATTAAATTGCCATAAATGTAAGAAATAGAGTGAGTAGCTAGCAGCCGTTTCCAATTTTTTTTTCCATGCCAAATTGAATTACTATTACAGTATGCAAGGCACGGAGGCAAGCAAAGAAAAAACAAGAAAAATCAATGAAAACAATAAAAAGAAGAGAATCAAACACACATACTAATACCACCAATCAGCAGCACGGAGCAAAGGTTGCTGCCATTCACCAACTATTTAAGAACCTCCTCTTGCTCGGAGCTCGCCCATCCAGGTCCATTTTCCGATCCACCGCACAGGTCATCGTTGCCCTCCCCGCCGTCGTGCCCCAGCCCCCAGGTGAGAGGCGAGCTTCCGGGCTTCTGGAAGCTTCCAGAAGTCTTAGCTGATGCTGATCACAGACATTGTTTCTCTCTTCGTCTCTATATTGAAATTTTTCCTTTATCCAAACTTTCTGGGGACGTCCTTGCGATTTCTGTTTTGCGCGGGGTGATAAACAGGAGCGAGCTCGTAGTCGCCCACCTGCGGCTCGCCACCTCGCCGCTGCCCTTTTTGTTGTAAACACCCCATATATTATCTAAAATAGTTTTTCGTTGCCGTCGGTGGAGCTCCTGGTCTCCTACTCTCCTGGAGTCTGGAGACGGTGGACCAACAGGAGGGTTTATTTGTGTTTTGTTCTTATGGAAAGGGGTTTTCTAGAACTATTTCGTGTCCTTCCCTTCGTCTTCCTCCCCCGTCGGCGGCCAGGGGACAAGAAACCGCCTCTGCTAGCGTAATCGTGGGCTCTCCCCTCTTTTCGATTCTCCACAAGTTTAGGGGCGGAGTTCTGGGCGCCCCGTCGATTGTTTGGTTGCTCTATCCATCGGCAGTTCCTTGCTGATCGACGGTACCTCTAGCCCTGGCTTGTCTATTGGATTTCTTTCTAGTGCTTCATGCCTTCCTCCCAGTCCACTTGAGTTGCGGCATTTGCGCGTTTCCTCGGTAGACTTTAGGAGGTAGTTGGTGCAAGGTTGTGATTTCTTTTACAGTTGGTGTTTATTAAGTATTTTTTTTCAAGAAAAAAGCGGCTGCATCTCAAAAAGAAAAAAAAAGGAGGCTGGGGATTGTTCAGGATTCGTTATCTTTTCTTTTTTCTAGGAATCAAATACTTTGTCCCTGTCCATGTTTCTTTCTCATTTAAAGAATGGGGTTCTGATTCTGTTTGGTGCTGCTCCTTCTTTTTTCTATCCATTAGTTTTTAGCCACCTGTTAAACGTAGATGCGTTTATTTTTGCTGCTTTACCTGGACCTTTCCAGATGTCCATCATACAAATGGCTAGAATCCTCGCTTACGTGTTTGGTTGAACATGATGCAAAGCAAACAGCACTCACATCGTACCAATATTTATTTTTTTGCTTCATGTGTTCTTATCTGAATTATTT
>OAMR01000398.1:616333-636922 GCA_900205405.1 Echinochloa crus-galli | reverse complement strand
AAAAAAAAAGGAGGCTGGGGATTGTTCAGGGTTCGTTATCTTTTCTTTTTTCTAGGAATCAAATACTTTGTCCCTGTCCATGTTTCTTTCTCATTTAAAGAATGGGGTTCTGATTCTGTTTGGTGCTGCTCCTTCTTTTTTCTATCCATTAGTTTTTAGCCACCTGTTAAACGTAGATGCGTTTATTTTTGCTGCTTTACCTGGACCTTTCCAGATGTCCATCATACAAATGGCTAGAATCCTCGCTTACGTGTTTGGTTGAACATGATGCAAAGCAAACAGCACTCACATCGTACCAATATTTATTTTTTTGCTTCATGTGTTCTTATCTGAATTATTTCTGTTCTATGTTCTGATTGAGCCAGAGACTGGGACCTTCAAAGAGCAACAGGACCCATGGAGGCTGGAGACGCAGGAAAAGGTTCTGCAGCAGTCGCGCAGACAAAGGGAAGTGGGGATGATGCCTCCCGCAAACCGCTGCCTCCTTGCTGCGTCAAGGCCAAGGCAGGCGTGCCTGAATCCGAGGCCAAGTGCCATGACACCGTTGTTTCGGGCTGGTTCACCGAGCCCCGATCGCGCTTCGGTATGTTCAGAATTCAGAATTGGATGGGGCATGCATGTTCTTTGTGCAGTTCTGATAAATTATTATACCGAACTGATGTATGTGCATTGTGCAGGTAAAACGAGCAAAGTGCAGTACTACAACAACCCCATGTGGCCTGGTATTTTTCATATTCCTGTTGTCCTATTAATAGACATTTGTCGTGATGTTTTTTTGCAAAACATCTTTGTGTTCACATGCTGTCTCATTACAACAATATGTTAGATGTTGATTATGGTATGGGATGACATAGAATTGTTCACTCTTATACCTGGTGCAGACTTTAAATACTGGTCTAACTGTGGATGTGATACTTGCAAAAATGTTTGACCGTAAAAGGCATTCATTGGTGTATATAATTGGCTAAGATTTTAACCAAACCTTTTTTTTCTTCCAATGCAGGAGAGGCTCATTCACTGAAAGTGGAGAAGATTTTGTACCAAGGGAAATCGCCGTTCCAAGATATTTTGGTTTTTGAGGTAATTGTTCCTGGTAAATTTGTACATGAAAAACTGCACCTCATCAAACATTATACTGAGAAATGTGTTAATTTCTGTTTGCAGTCTTCGACCTATGGAAATGTTCTTGTGCTTGATGGTATAGTTCAGTTGACTGACAAGGATGAATGCGCATACCAGGAAATGGTTACTCACCTTCCACTGTGCTCAATTCCATCACCAAGAAATGTATGTTCTTGACCTTAACCTTTTCTTCTGAAAACTGTGAAACCGCCACAAACTTGCTAGATATAGTGATTAAATCGAATTTGAGGATGTCCTTCCCACCTTATGTTGTCTTTTAATTAGTAGCTTTGGGGATGGTTAGCCTTACAATATAGACTTACTTTGGTGCAGGTTTTGGTTGTTGGAGGTGGTGATGGTGGTGTACTGCGGGAAATAGCCAGACATGATTCAGTGGAGACTATTGATATATGTGAGATTGATCAGCTGGTTATTGATGTAAGAATGACCACTTTACCTATACTTGAAGTTCAATGTATAATAGTATGAATATTGTTTTGTGATTTCTCTCATCTAACTTTGTAGGTTTGCAAAGAATTCTTTCCAAACTTATCCATTGGATATAAAGATCCTCGTGTCCGACTTCATGTTGGTGATGGTACGTTGAAAAGCTGGTACCTTGTGGTATTTTCTATGATTATGATAGGCTCAAGGATATGTCACTATCCTCAAACCTTGCATTTCTTCTGGTCTTGATTTTATATTGTTTACAGTAGTCTTGCTTTTATTTTGCAGCTGTTGATTTCTTGAAGAATTCTCCTGAAGGGAAATATGATGCTATTATTGTTGATTCATCAGATCCAATTGGTGAGTTCTTGCTAGTGCTACACCACATATAATACAGGTCTCTTGCAATTATGTTTGTTTCCCATTCAATGCTCGATAGAGTTCTTCTCTTTTTGTTTTGAGTCTTTGAGTCCCTTGTCACTATTTGCTGGGTAGTTTATACGGGCCTGTTTCGGAACACAAAATTCCATAGGACATAGTTCAAATTAATAGGAATTTTGGGAACATCTCTGATTTTTGTGTCCGTTATAAACGCAGCATCCGTATACTGATATGTATCTGTGATTTTTCCTTCTTTTATTGAGAAAGATGTTATGATCTGCTAAGGTTTACTTAGTTCGCACTTATTTTTCACGTTAATTATTACAGGGCCAGCTCAGGCACTTGTGGAGAAACCATTTATTCAGACAATTGCTAGAGCTTTAAAGCCTGGTGGTGTTCTTTGTAATCTTGCTGAGAGCATGTGGCTGCACACACACCTAATCCAGGATATGCTAACTATCTGTCATCAGACATTCAAGGGTTCTGTGCACTATGCCTGGACAAGCATTCCAACGTACCCCAGGTATTATATACTATTATTTTTTAATTCTGCATATGTTCATTTTTGTCTTTAGTGCTTTTGTGTTATATATGCTAAAATCCTATCAAAAAATCGGATTTTTGCGCATATTGGGATTCAGATCACAGCATAGCATTTTTAGCGGGTAAACAGTGAAACACTGATCAAATAGTACCATTCATGTTTAGGATAATACCATCCTCATAATCTTTTGAAGGGCAGTAGTTTTCCTCATCTGGTTAGGGAGGCAGTTGTACAATACTAAGAACAGGCAAACATACTAAACTTTTGAATGAACTGGCCTAAGAGTGGATGAATTAGCAAAGTATGTGGATGAATAAGCTGAACATGCCAGGATCTGCTGTCCAAAACATTGAAATTAGCAAAGTATGTGGATGAATAAGCTGAACATGCCAGGATCTGCTGTCCAAAACATTGAACAAGTTTGCAATATCCTACTTTATGAGATTTTCTGGTGCAGATTATGGCAGACAAAATGTCAATTATCTGTTCTTGCTTTATGTTTGAGGATTTATTTCTGTGTCTCTCTTTTGCATTTTCAGCAGCTAATGGTGACTATTTGGATTTGCAGTGGTGTCATTGGATTTTTGCTATGTGCAAAAGAAGGTCGACCAGTGAACTTCTTAACTCCTGTGAACCCAATTGAGAAAATACAAGGAGCTACAAAAGGTGGAAAAGAACTAAGATTCTACAACTCAGAGGTTTGTGCACTGTATTTTGTTGCACTGGCTGCTTTTTTTTTCTCGAACGCGCAGGAGAATGCGCATCATATATTAAGAAGAATAACTGGCTGCTTTTCCTTTCCAATGTCTTAGTCTTAGTCCAAAATAATCTGGGAAAATGACCTTCAGACCAAAGTATCTTTAAATTTCACTTGCATTTCCTCTCAGTCACCCCCAAAATGACTTACTAATTCATCATTTCTGTAGCACAAAAGGCATTTTCCATGTTGGAGTGCTTGTGATCATACTATGTCCACTTCTTTTTTTGTCATTTTTAATACATATTTATTATCATCCTTGTGTGAGATTTCTTATACATTTTTTCCTGTGAAATATTATGAAATGAATTTGCTTGTGTGACAGATTCATAGGGCTTCTTTTGTTCTGCCAACATTTGTAAGAAGGGAACTGGAATCATATAGTACTGCTAGTACTTCTGCTGAAAAGGTGAGCTGTTTGTTAAATGCTCCATTCATGGTGTGCGTTAGTCTTTGTTTATAATGCCTTCATTTCTTGAAAGGCTTTTGTGATTTCAATGTTTTCTCTCTTTCCTTTGTTGTGCATTTAAATTTCATGAGAAGGGAGAATCCAGTCTACCAAAAGCTTGGTTTAATTTAAGGGTTGCACAAAGCATTCCATCTATGATCATTGCAATTCTTGGGTTATAAACTTACAATTGAGCAGTAACAGGGCAGACATTTGTTTTTCAATTGAGATGTTCAGGCATTATCATGAGATACATTGTTGACTTATCACTACTATGATTGGGATATATAGTGCGAATCCTGCACAGCATTGTTCAACAATGTAGTTACATAGATTTTGCTGTTTGGCACCATGTGAATACTTACATTTGCCTTTGTTTTAATACCATGGCAGGAGAAACCAAAAGAATCAGTTTCGAAATCGCAGACGATAAAGATATTGCCGAACAATGCCATTCTTACAGCTTCCTAGGCTTGGACACGGTTCGATATACCTTGTGATGTATCCGAGCTGGAACTGTAATCATGTATAGTTGTATTCTTATGGGGGGACAAAATCAGTCACTGAGATGTTAGTGACGTAGAGCCAGGAGCAGGAGGTATGGTGGGGTTTGTTTGTGTTGACTGATGATTGAATAAAGGGGGAATCGAACTGCTGTGATGCCTACCCGAATAATGTGTTTCGCCCCTCTGTTTCTGGTGTTGTGCATAATTTCCCAACTTGCTACTTGTAAGATCTGTTGATGTAATATGTAGTCCTAGATTACTACTTTGCATTTGTCTTGCGACATCGTCTACTTCATGATGGCCGATTTGTGATAGTCTTCCTTTTTCCTCTTCAGACTATTGAGTCTCAAAACGTGATAACATGATGCGTATGGTATCTTGGACCTGTTTGGTTCGCGTTTTTTCGGCCGTAATCGGATTAGTGTAAACGGAACTCCCTTATAGATTGTTACTAACATTTGAATCCATACATTCTGGGAACATTTGATGAGCTTAAAAATTGAAAACGATGTAACTGACTCGTTTACTAATCCCGGTGAGTTCGAATTCTAGGAGTGCGTTTTTTTAGTTGCACATTCTAAGCCACGGTATCGGACTAACGCACAGTCCGCCTACGACCCATTAGCTTTTGCAAGAGAGGCCCAGTCGCCCAAATTCATCAAGGCGCTTGCTGAGTTAGTTATAGCTTATGAGTTAGTTGTTTCACGAAAATAAAGGCCTCCTTGCGCATCTCTTTTCTCTGCATAAGCAAAATTCTATCCTTTAGCCCTCTCCTCCCTCTTCTTCCCCTTTGTCTCACATGTCCATTCGTTGCCTTAAGTTTGTTTATGTTCACTTTCAAAAAAAAGTTTGCTTATGTTCGAATGATCAGCAGTGATGGCAGCCGCATCTGTTGGACTGTTACGCCACGGGAACTGTTGCGCCGGGGAGCCCCTCCGTCCGCCTCCAGCGACGCCGTGGACGTCGCATCCCCGTGGCGGCGCCTCCCCCGAAAACACCCAGGCATCGCTACGCGCACCCCCGCCGACGCTCCGGCCCCACACACTATCACCCCTCCCGACCCCACTTCTCAGTCACCGTAAAAAGATCACGATCACAGGAAAAATCCTCTCATTCTCTCTCTCTTCCCCCAGATTCTCTCTCTACCCGCGCCGCCTCTCAGCAGCCTCCTTTCTCTCTCTCTTGGAGTATTCCTTTCCACTTCTGCTCAATCTCAGCTACCCCTGGCAAGCATCCCCCCAATCTCTCCAATCGCGCGAGCGCGCACGCAAGCCCGGGCCTCTCCTGCCCTCCTCGCCAAACCCTAACCCTAGCCCAAACCGGCCGGAGACATGGCGGACGCGGCGGCGCGCGACGGCGGGGACGCCTTCGCGGACGAAGCGGAGCCCACGGTCACCATCGGCGAGTACATCGAGGGCATCGAGGCCGAGGAGCTGGTACGCTACCCCGTCTCCCCCTCTCCCTTGCCCGCTGGGTTCGGTTCGGTTCGTTCGTTCGACGGGGCTTGGATTTGGTGTCCGTACTCGAGCTCAGCTTTGCTCTTGCGATTTCTCTGCGGCGGCGGACCCCCCTGTATAGGAAGCGGATTTGGTGCTGGGCGGGGACGACGGCAAGGAGTGCACCTACGCCGGCGGGTACCTCAAGCGCCAGGCCGTCTTCTCCTGCCTCACATGCGTGCCTGATGGAGTCGCCGGGGTGTGCACCGCCTGCAGCCTCGCCTGCCACGACGGACATGAGGTGAGTCTGCTCACACTTCCCCCATGCATTTTTTTTGACAAAATAACATTAGCTCTCCATTGTTGGGAGAAGGAACATGGTAAATAAATGGGGATTATTCGAGGGGAAGCTTTAGATCCAGAGCAGATGATTAATTTGGAATCACCAGTGTCTGCCCACTCTACAAACTTACCCATTAGTATCAACTGTTTTGCTTGTATGAATTAATGTTCAATTCCTGAAGCACAATGTACCCACTAGTAGATGATTAATTTGGACACAGTAGAGCTTTATTCATTGTATGAGAGAAGGCATACGAAATGCTGGTCCCCTTACAAAGCCTATAAGGGCAAATTAAACCAGAGAAAAGGAGAAGACAAGAAAAAATTAACAAGCCAAACTCACTGAAACTCAAATAAGAGCAAGGATCAGCTAGGCGCTAGGCGGAATCTAGGCGCTGACCCTCTGCCTAGCGCCTAGTCGGGAGTACTCGCGCCCAGGTGTTTTGCTAGGCGGTGAATAATACATGTATAAATACGCTGATGCCGATGCTGGTACGTCTCTTGCCTCCTCCCCCTCCTCCGCCGCGCCCAGTCCTCCTCCTCCGCGGCTCCACCGCTCATCCCGGCCTCCGCCGCCGCCTGTCTTGGCCTTTGCCGCGCCCAGTCCTCCTCCTCCGCAGCTCCACCGCTCGTCCCGGCCTCCGCCGCCGCCTAGGGGCCCGCCTAGCCCCCTAGTCGAGGCGATGGCCCTCGCCCAGCGCCTAGTCGCGCATAGTCGCCGCCTACTCGCCGCCTAGCTGATCCTTGAATAAGAGTGTGAAACACATGCACACACACTACAGCCACTGGGAACAAAGGCTAGCCATGCCAGAGCCCCTTAAACTTTTTAGCTCCTGCCATGAACCACAGTTGTGCCTCATCAGTGATCACACACATCATTGTCTCAATGTCAAATAAATCTAGTAATTAAGATCTTTTGTACCTCGACAAATCTGAAGCAATTGCATTTCACCAGAACTTTAAGATTCTTCTGTGCTGTCTTGGGGGCTTGGTACAACTATATGTGTTGTATCAGCAGCCGTAAAATTACCCATGCTGATCTTCTGGATCAAAAGATTTGTATGAATTTTAAGGAAAACCGAAAATTAGCTATAATAGGATCTTTCGTGGATGGAGTTGGCATCAAGTCATCAATGTGTATTCATCTACTTATGAAAAACAAAAAGCTTCAACACTCTCCTCGAGCAATGTTAGCATGTCCTGGGGATTTTAGGATACTAATCTGCTGAATGATTATATAATCAATATTGAGCTCGAGACAAGACATGCATTAACTTTGGAACTAGAAATTTTGGACTTATTAAATGGGACTGATCTAATATGATTTGATTTTTGATAATTCTGTGCAACTATCCACGAGTAAAAGTTCTCATGTATGGGTTTTTTATTGCTTTTTGTTATGTACTGTTTAAATTCAAACTGATTTACAAGCAGTTTCTTACTTTCTCTAAAACTGGAAATGTCTCTGATTACTAATATAGTATTTGTTATGTACTGTTTTTAGCACATATCTACTTGATTCTATGTGTATAGTTTCACCTAATTCATTCATGTGTATATGCACGAGCCTATAGCAAACACTTTCCAACCCCTCCGTGCAAACTTAGTAATGTCATCTTAGGCTCTATAAGTTGGCAACGTATCAGGTGAAAACCAACCCCTCCGTGCAAACTTTGGAAACCACAATCTGATCCACACGATGTTGATCCAATGGGCCTCCCACCTCCCATGCATGCCCCCATGCATGCTGATTTTGCCAATCCCCCCTCTCACCTTCCCTGTGATTTTGCAAATTCCCACTCCCACCTCCCATGCATGTTGGTTTCCAAAGTTTGCACAGAGGGGCTGGTTTGCACCGGATATGTCCCCCTATAAGTTAGCCCCTTAAATCTTTTGACTTAAGTCAACAAGTTTCATTTAAAGTATAAAAAAAATAAGTTTCATTTACTATATATTTTTATGACATGAGCTGGTAGCATGGAGTAACAAGGTAGAGCTTTGCTGTCAAATTTTTAACTGTGAGTTGCTAGGGTTTGTTTGTGACTCTTAGAAAGTGTTTTGTTCAGTACATGAAACGGTAACGGCAATGTAATCAGGTGCAGCTGGTATCTGTTACAGTGGAAGTAAAAGCACGATTTGTTTGGTTTGCTGTAGTAACGTAAACAATTCAACTGTTATGGAGTAGCGGCGAGACGGAGCAGATCCCGCGGAAGTCGGCAGCTTCGCGAGGGAGGAGTCGTGCGAAGGAGAGAGCCAGATAGCATGCCAGCATGTGGAGGCGTCGCGGAGGGATCGGAATATCGGATACCACTGGGAGGGGAGCGGTATTGACTTTTTATAGGCTGGTATCTCTTCACGCTGCGATCTGTTACTGAGCCATCTAATCAAACAGAAACTAAAGGTATCCAATAACACTGTAAATGGATCACGCCGCAAAATCACCGAACCAAACGCTACCTTGGTTTAGGGTGCACAGTAGAGGAAATACAACCAACACTACCGGTGCAACCAATTTGGTATATCGCAGGTTTGTATCAAAAATTTCTATTAAATAAAGGGGTTTGAAAGCATGGTTGTAATGGTGTTGTAGGAAAAGGGTTCTACACCATTTTTTCCTTGCCTTTTTGTATATTAGAATGCTAAATTATTAGGTCAAGAATTTCAATACTTGAACATAGGTCCTTTTTTGATTTTGTTTTTTAATTGTTTTTGAAAGTTAGATAATGTTTCCAACAGGAGGGTGACACTTTAGCCATCAAAAGGAAATCTAAGATTCTCTTGGGTATATATTTAGTAAAATGTGCATTTAGTAAAGGGGAAATATTTTTTTTTCTGTTGAGATACATAATAGTAGTAGCCAACTATTTTATGATTTTGTGACTGTCATCTGTTGGAGCTTTTTTGCAAAGGATTGAAAGAGGGAATGCAGCTGTTCTGCTTTTAGTGAGTTGCTTTAGGTAATAACAATGGCTTTCTAGGATAACATGTTGCAATTGTCTCCTTCGGTGGCAATTGCAGACCCGTGTCCAAATTCATTTTGCCATACTTGGCCACAAGTATCTGAGTTAGGTTCGAACAACCATGTCGAAGTAGCTTTCCCATCCTTTTACCAAAATAGGGTGGATTCCAAGGCCCATATCTGTTTCCAAGGAACAATATATCCTAAAGAAATGCCAAAACATACCTTTTTTACGGGCTTGCTTCCATCTCTTGGGTGCTAGACATCAATTTATTGGGATAGTGACTCATACATTTACGCCTACCAGCTCTAGCAATAGTATTTTGCATAACTGGGTGATTCATTAATTTTAGGGGAGAAATTGTGTGTGCATATTTATGCAGGCTTTGAACAATATATCCTATAGCTTTGTATTTTATGACTATGAAGCATGCAGAGTTATTAATCTCCTTGATCATGTATGGGGTATCGGGTATGTTGCAGATAGTGTGGTATATCTGGAATTGCTGAATTTGTGTGTGGTATCTTGAAAATCTGAAATTTGTTAGTATGCTTTGACATTTTGTAGCAAAGAAGAGAATTGCTTGGTGAACGTAATTCATGTGACTATTTGTTAGTTGCCACTATTTCTTCAAGTTTGGCTATCTCACTTGCATCAATTTCTGTAAAGCATTATCATATACTACCTTCCATTTTCCAGTTTTTTTTTCGTTTGTTTGTATTTGAACTCAGCTAAAGCTTGATCTCCCTTTTTTTCTTCCAAGGTTGTTGAACTTTGGACAAAGAGAAAGTTTCGTTGTGACTGTGGCAACTCAAAGTTTGGCGGTCACCTTTGCAAGCTCTGCCCTGAGAAAGATTCTGAGAATGCAGAAAATTGTTATAACCATAACTTCAAAGGTTCCTATTGCACATGCGGAAGGCCTTACCCTGATCCAGAAGCTAAGGAGCAAGTTGAAATGATACAATGCTGTATTTGTGAGGACTGGTTTCATGAGGATCATATTGGTCTTAACTCTATCGAAGAGGTATCTCTACTAGTCTACTTACCATTATCTTCATTAATGGCTTCATATTTGTTAACTTCTATGTTCTGCTTCTTTTGTATATGCATAGTTCCAATGTATGCTTGTAGTGTTCAGGAAACTTTTCTTGTGGTCACGTCATTTCTACTTCTAGATGTTTTATTCTGTTATTCTAAGAGACTGTGCAATGTGCTATTTTCTAGTTCATTATGCGTTGCGTTTTGTTGGGTGGAACTAAAAGCAAATGCATTCTTGACTTTAGTTTTTGGTTCTTGGTGTTTTACCTTTCCTTTCCCAAAGAACAATTGCTCATGCAATAGTTATGCTATAAATAATCTCTTATCTGCCATGCAACTATGCTTGCACATTGATTTGGCAAGTTTTACTTCTATGCTTTATCAGGTGGCGCATTCGCAAACTGAATATATATTTGTTAGCTTGCTTTGTTTGGTCAGTAGAGGTCTTTTCAGATATCTGTAGGATAAAATCTAACAACTTATATTAGTTCTTAGTTACTTGCATAATATGCATGCTTAATGGCTTTCTTTCTTTCTTTTTTTTTCAGGTACCACGAGATGAAGAAGGGGAGCCACTCTATGAGGATTTCATATGCCATAAATGCTCACCTGTTTGTTATTTCTTGAAATTGTATCCCGATACAATTTGGGCTTCTGGTAAACAGAATTTGGCATCACAAACTGATACAATTGACTCAACTATGATGGGAGGACCCTCAGATCAAGCTAACATTGAGAAACATGAAAATGGTGCTGTTGCTGATCATATGGGTGACGAAAAGACCTCCATTGCGAATGGTTCTACAAAAGATGTTGCAGTTCCTGAGAAGGCCAATTTGGGTAGCAGTTCTGGAAACAACTGCAAGCTAGGAACAGATGTAAATACAACAACGCCAGCTGTTACTGAGAAAAATATGCCCTTTTTCATGTCTAAAGGCTGGAGGGAGACACTATGTAGGTGTGACACATGCACTAACTTCTATGCACAACGAGGTGTTGCATATCTTGTTGACAAGGAGGACTCTATTGAGGAGTATGAGAAGATTGCCAAGCAAAAGAGGGAGAAGAAGTTGGAGCAGCAGGAAGGAGCTGAGACAAACTTTATGAATTCGCTTAACCATGTTCAGAAGATAGAGATCTTGAGTGGCATTAATGACATGAAGAATGAGTTTCAGTCCTTTCTGGTAATAATCTCCTCTTATTTGATTGATTAGGTGTATGCATTTCAGCCTTTAAAAAAGGAAGAACTGAATCAGCCATGCAAATATTTACAAGACTTAAGAAATTGTCACCTGATACTCTTTGCTAAAACATATGCAAACTACTCAAAGAAGGGAACACCTACACATAATCTTTAGGAACACTTGCAGACAGTTATGCAAGGCTAGCACTTTGTCCTGAGAAGTGAGAACTAATGTGTCATGCATGTGTAGTACAATTACTGGTCTTCACCAATGCCTTTAACACCTCCCTTGCTATCATCTGTACTGGTAAATGATATGCCAAATGTTTTGGACTGGATTTGGAGCATTTTCATAGTTAGAAATGTCAGTTAAAGTACAACACTATCTTGCACAGGAAAACTAAGTTCCTAACAGATTGCAGGACCCAACATGGCTTGAATTTTATACAGAACTTGTTTGTTTTCTTGAATACTGCATTAAGCTAGATTCTGTTTGTTTTACTCATTTGGATTTAATAGTCTATATCTCATCTTGTCTTTGTTTTTTAACTTGGAAAAAGAGGAATGCTGTTTGATTTGTCGATGCAATCTAGTTCCAAAATGATATTTATGGCAGAAGAATGATGAGCTTTGCTTTTGTCCTTCTAGGTTGCCATTCATATACCAATGCATCTGATTTTGTCCACCCACCTGATTTTATCCTTCTGTTTGATGCTTTGAACAGGAATCTTTTGACTCGTCAAAACCAGTCACATCTGAAGATATCCGCTCTGTTTTCGAGAATCTGGCTAAGAAGAAGAAACAGAGGTTATCTTAGGGCTTGCGCTACATGAGACTGCTGAGGCAAGCGCACTGCTGCTGGGCAGTGTAGTGCAAGTTGGGTACCTTTAGACATCCCGAGTAATGTCATCTTAGGTGCTACTGGACTTAACAGTAATGTGGAATTCTAGCAGGAACATGGTAATGTTTAATTTACCGAAATCTGTTAGATTTGGATGGTCTAGCGCCGCCGCAGCGAATGCTCCTTAATCTGAACCCTGTTAGATGGTAATTTGCATTGTGTTACCACTTCCCACCGTGGCTTTTCCTTGCAAGTCTCTTGCAGCTGCAAGTTGTGCTAGGCATGGAATCAGGTTCTGCCTGAGTGTGTATTGCTCACTGTTTTCGATGAAGGCCCATATGCCTCGCCAGCGATGAGGGGGTGTGGCTGACCCGTGGCCCGTTCTTCTCTGGTCCATACTCGCTGTGATCTAGCATGCCGCCTGTTGGATGTTGCTGCTCCTTTCCCTTCCAAGTTTGCCTGTTTTGGTCGAGGCGCATCGGTCCTCAACATGGTGCAGCCAGGGAAGAAGAGCACGGCCACAGGGGAGCAGCTTGCGGGCCTCTGCGCATAGGTACACGCCCCAGATCGTATCATAGGCCGCCAAGCCTTACCTGGCACTGAAGATGCCGATGGGGAGGCCCAGCACAGCTCTCCGATATATCCGATAAGCTTTCTTGGAGTCGATCCGGGCTAGCGATAACTCTAGGTAATTCCCAGCCTGAGGTTGTGTCAGTAGTTTTGAGGGCCCTCGCGTGGACGTGCTGCGCCTCCAAGTAGCGGCCAACAGAAAGAGATGTGCTATTAAATCTGGTGCGTGAGGAAGGGGAGGAGACGCCCGGGCCGCTACTGGTACTGCTTATTACTTGGTGGAGAGAGCAGCATAGGGACGAGAGATGAGCAAACTCGGCCATGCTTCTTGTATTAGAATTTGGCGTGACGGGAAATTAGAGCTGGGGCTGCTCGGATTGGGGAGCTGTACGTGTTTTGGTGTATTTGATTTTTTTTAAGAAAAAGATAGCAGCAAAGCAATGGGCATTAGAAAGGAGACGACCTCTCCTGCTACTGCCTTTCTTGGTGGAGAGAAAAATGATAGAAAGAAGAGAAGATTAGAGACAGAAAAAAGCAAGATGGTAGATTAGGGTTAATTTTAAGAAATAGGCTTTTGGATAGGCTTCATATTTTGGCCCCCAACAATTTAACCGTAAAATAAATTTGACTAGCAAAACTCGGTACAAATGAATCAAATTAAATAGCACTAAAACTAATTCAAAGAATCGAAAAAAATATGCAATGATTTAAGGTTTCTTTCATTAGATTAAAATTACGCTGTGCGAAAATCCTTCGGTCTCCACACTTGACAAGAGATTGTAGATAATTATTGCATTAAGTCGGATGTGTGAGCAACAACAGCTGGGTGCTGAGTCTTTTTCCTCCCGTTGCAACGCACGGGCATATTTGCTAGTTTTTATAATTTCTATATGGTACCGCGGCCTGAAGGAAGGGGCAAGCATGTCCATGCTCTAGACAACACATCAGGCAGCGAATGCAAGCCATTTGCACAAATCATGATAGCAGACAAGCACAGAGTTGGTACCTGGACAGGTTATTAGGTTGTCCCCTTGCAGGAAGATAAACGCCAACTGTTCTGATCATCGCTGCATCTTGTCTCGTAGAAAAATCGATGCTGGTGGCGGTTTGCTGGCTTTCGTGAGGAGATGAATCGAGAATGAGAATAGCGATGCTTGTCAGCCTGTACCTGCAGATGCTCCTCCTGGTGTAGTTGGAATTGGAACTTAGCTTGCTTGTCCTCCGTTTTGTCTCGTGCAGCGGCGGCAAGCAATGCCGCCTGTGTGCATGAGTTGTATGAGTGCTGGGAGCAGCAGGGAACACGAACTTGCAAAGGCTGCCCGTGGCTGATCGCTTCTGTTTGTTCCAACTTTTAGGGTCCGTATGTGACCTTGAAATTGGGCAGAAATCGTACTGAAAGTTCAGGGGAAACACTTTGGTTTCCATCGAAGATCAAAGGGCGCCCAAGAGGGAAGCCTGGTTCTAAGAAGGGGGATAATTAAGATAAGGAAATAGCAATGATTGATCCCACAAGCTTGCTGGGCTATCCGTCGGCCAGATAACTGTTGTGACTAGAGGCAATCACCGTGGGAAACTTGCTGCTTCTCTTTGCTGCAGGATTCCCTTGATTTTATCACTATCCCAAATCTGTCACCAACTGTAGCGGCCCTTTTTCAGACTCATCATCCATGCTTCTGAATGCTAATAAGCTACTACGTCTGTTTCAAATTACTATTTACTGTTATGTTCCTAAACTTTGACTATTCATCTTATTTGAAAAATTATAAAAGTATCATTTATTTTATTTGTGACTTATTTATCATCAAAGATACTTTAAACATGATTTATTATTTCATATAATTAGATTAGATTTTTAAATAAGATAATGATCATACATTGTGAGAAAAAATTCCAATAAATAAATAATAATTTAGAATGAAAGGAATACTGATTATATATGCAGCTAAGCTTCTATAAAGTGGAAAAGCCATTTTTCAGTACGATAATGTTGGCCAAGGTAACTTAGCTTTCTATTCATGTGTTGATAGAAACTTGAAAAAAAACAAGCAAAATCATTTGATAACTAGACCTTAATTTGTGGTCTGCACCAACCGAATCAATCGTCAGTCGATTACCGTTTGTGCAGCGAGAAAGATGATGGATGCCTTGTACTTTTGTCAGGTCTCAGTCGCGATCAATTTGCAGCCATCGTGGCCCATTCAATGGACAGAAGTTTCAGGCTGGTCGACATGATCCAGTTGTTGGAAAGTTTTGAACCTTATCTTGGACAGCCTGTGAACCGATGGGGTTAGGAAACGGGAGGTTTGCAAAAACCAGGAACACATATCATTAAGAATCTCGCCATCATTTTCGTCTCGGCGTCATTGATCTACGGATTATTACTGCATGCAACTCGATAGTTATCGAGGACGTGAAATGTATACTATGTTCCAAGTCTAAAGCAACTTACAGTTTGCATCGGATGAAGCATTGATGCGGTGCCTGAGACGTCAAATTAGGGAAAATAAAGTATGTCTGAAGTCTGAACAGCCTCGACGTCCTATTGTGGGCACACCATCTTTCATCAGAAGAGAAAGCGGGGGAGACAGTCAGTCGTCAGATAGGACCTCTCGACCATAAACATCCCATTTGGAACAAGAGGAATCTATCGCAAATCATAACAGCTCTTGCTCATCCGTTTCAGAAACCGCTGCAGTGCATCGATCGATTTGCCATGATCTTGCGACGATTGCGATGCCCCAGCCGTCGTTCATGTCGTCAGTGGCAGCAAGTGATGATGAGGGGTGCAGGCAGTCAGGCACATCGGATTGTATCGACGGGATGAAGATGGTCCCCAACGATAGACCTGTGAGCTAAGAGTAACGACTGGCACATGATCGTCGTTATCTCTAGTTCCATATGTTGTAGATAAATCTCACCTTTAATTAGTGATTTTCGTTTCTCTAGCTTTGTATAATTTATTGGGCATGCATGATTTGATTTGGACAGGTGGTGTTAGTTCCAACTTGATCGATGCATCTCAATGCTCGTGGCCTGTCTTCACACTCGCGTTTCATTTCGTTCCATTTGCTATCTGGTATCTTTTCTTGTGTGTTCTAATGCCCACAGTTGTCCGCATCTTAACGCATGTATGTCACATGAGGGCACGAGGAGGTGGATTGCTACATGATAAATTCTAGGGCATCTCAGGATCATTTATCAATATTTTGGAGGATCCTAAGCCATACCCTAGCAACACTACATAAAACATGTATTAGAGTTACAAAATCAAATGAAATGGATTCCTGGAGTCATTTTACTAGACAAGCATTAAGTTTTTTCCTTTAGAATTTTATCGAGTAACCAAGCACATTCTTGATATAATTTTAGATATTCTTAATGGTGAAACAAAATCAAAGACACATCACTACTCCTTAAAAATTATCACAAGCAATTATAATACAAAATATTTTATATAGCCAGTGCATTATGACATGTAACATTGGAAAAAGTCGATACCTTATCCTAATCTCATGAACTAAACCTCATATTGATTTCCTGTTTAGACGGTTATATACAGTTATGCACACTCCATTTGGTTTTTGTCTCTCAAAAAGTTGTAACCGGTGGCATTATTTATTATGTTAAACTCTATGAAAAAAGAAATATTACTGGAGAGTTAGTTTGCATACAAGTAATTTTACATAATATTGTTATGTTTTAATTTGAAATAATCCCTATTCTCGATGTATTGGTTTAAACTATAAATGTTTTAATGAAGTGGCTAGTTGGAAACATGTTAATAAGATGTATGGCCTCAAATATAAACTCTCCTATGACAATACTTGTTAGCATATTATATGCAAATAATAAATTTTAATACAAAGATAGCGTACCTCCAATGTATATAAGCTAGTTTGTAAGTGTTACCGGTACCTAGACTCTATTTTTGTCCTGTGTAATAGGGTTAGTGAAAACGGGATCATATTTTGACGTGCACAATAGAGTTATTGATGTTTTTGATACTCGTGAATGCAATTATGTTATTAACAATTATTTCATACTAAGAGCACAATTGTTTTGAATCTCATTGTGGAAGTAGGATTCACGATGATGGACAGTGTTGTTACTCATATTAGAGAAAGTGTGAAGTATATTAGAAGTTCTCAAGCACATAGGTAGCGATTCTAGAAGATCATTGTACAGGTGGTTATAACATGTGAGAAAAGGCCACCTCTTGATACTCCAACCTGTTGGAACTAAATGTATCTAGTCTGCAGTGCAATATAGTAACTTTTGAGACTTTGGACTAACAGGACCTTAGTTACATGGATGTGCCTACTGCTGATGATTGGAAAATCACAGATCTTCTTTGCAAAATATTCAAGCCTTTCTATGATGCTACAAAGTTTCATTGTACCCAATTGCCCACTAATATTTCCATGCTCTGTGGAAGGTAAAGAAAATATGGAGAAGGAGGCTTCAAATGCAGATCATTCTATTGCTGCAATGGCAGTTGAAATGAAAGAAAAGTTTCAGAAGTATTGAGACTTATGTTTCTTGTAGATATGTGTACCTGTTGTTCTAGATCCTAGATTCAAATTAAATTTTATGGCCTTTCGCTTGGATGCAGGTTTTGGCAACAAAGATCCCACATACAGTGCAAAAGTGAAGTCAACAGCGAATGATCTATTTTCTGCATATGCATCACAAACACCTCATTCAAAGAACAACAGTCAACCACTGTCCAATAATGAGATTTTTGATGAAGATAATGATTGGCAGGCTGGGAAAAACGTCTTACAATAGAGAAAAGGAGTGCAGTGAAAATGAGCTTGAAGTATATTTGCAAGATGATCTTTTTCCTCAACAAAAGAATCCTGACATTTTGCAATGGTGGATGATGCACTTTACTAAGTATCGTGTACTTTCGTGTATGGCAAGAGATGTATTTGCAGCACTTGCATCAACCATAGCTTCTGAGTCTGCATTTTCTACTGGTGGGAGAGTTATTAGCAAGTATAGAAGTCGGCTGACAAATAAGAATGTAGAAGCGTTAATATGCCTCCTGGACTGGTTGAGAGGAGAAGGTACATTCTGGTTAATTCTACTTATTAGCATGCTTGTTTGAGTAATCTGATGCTAAATAATTTGCTCATCTCTACCTCTTATTTCAGGTCATACAAACTTCAAGCGATGATGAGGACCAATTGGAATAAAAATGAAGATTTGGGAAATGAAAGGATTAACATGCATCTTCTTTTTCAGTTTATCAGTAACACCATTTTGCTTGATTCTGAAAAAACCTGAAATTGAGCTTTGCATCATTATTATTTTATGATAAGTTCAGTTAGCTTTATGCATTGTTAATTTCAGTACTTATTGTTAGTGTTGGGGAAACAATTTTGTATGCATATAAAGTTCCCGTTGCAGATATTGTGCAAAATGTTGTGCAGATGTTGAGTCATAATTTTACTTATGAGTATTGTATTGTATCTTTTTCTACTCCAGAATTTGATTGTAGCAACTTTGGTCGCTCCCATTGCAGATGTTGTGCAAAGTGGTTGGAGTTTGAATGCAACAACTAAGATGCTTACTGTCAAAAACCGTCTCTGAAAAATAGATCATGTGAGACCGTCTCTGCAGAAGCGATTTCAGTCTTCTTCCTTAATATCCTTGCCACCTCCTCCCCATCAGTGTTGCAGATCTTGTAGCTTCTTCTCAAGGAGCCCTCTATTCAAAACCTGGGACCTTGGCCAGTGTTGTCTGATGCAGTGCTACATCTTTTGACATGGACACTTCTGCTTCATGACCTTTCTGCAGTATCAAGCACTTCCTCATTGAGAAGAGTTGATGTGATCTTGTCCTCTTGTCTTGGTTTTCTTTTGATGCTTTATAGCAATTCCATTGGTCGTGCATGCTGAAAAATCTGTTGCCCAAAAGCATGACTTTGTTAGCTTTTGCTGGTACTAGGTTCTAGTGAATTTGCTTGGCAGACAGAAACCAATGTTTGTGTTCATCGGCTGTATACATTTAACTTGGCGATGGGGATAACTCCGACCGAAGAAAGAGATGAAACCAATGTTTAATTTTGAATTTACTTGGACATAGGATTTAGGCAGACTATACTGAACTTCAAAGAAAGCAACTGAGTCTGCCAGTCTGGCAGGACACAACGAAGAGCCGAAGAAGCTACAAATGTAGCATTTTGTCTGTTCGAAGAAAATTTGGTATTTTGCTAGGTGCATAGGAGTATTTCTTATGGAGTCAACTGACCAAATTTGCTGTACAAAGTTGTCGTTTTTCATTTGGTCTGAATCTTCTGGTGATGAGCTAACAAATGTTTGCAATACGAGGAGAAATAGATGCTAGTGCAAAAGAAGAGGCTTTGGATGGCCATTCCCGTATCTGGAAGCAGAAGATTAATCCATCGATTATGACAATATTATGTTACAGTCATTGGTGTAGTGTGTACTAAGGGGCAAGCGAAAGTAAGCTAGCTGCCTGTCTACGTGGAACTTACGGGCTTAATTAATTTGCCACAAAACCCACGAACTGTTTATTGCCCGCATGTTGAACCTCCTGGGAAGCCTCAAATCCGCAGCAAAGTGTTTGCGGCCAGGTCTGCGGGTTCACGGCTGGCCGCAAAACCGACTCTTTTGTTGCATGGGAGCAAAGAGCTTGTTGTGCATAATAAGAGCATACATAGTGCTAACTCGGGTGGATGTCGAGCCAGCTCGGCTCGTTTTGGCTTGGCTTGTTCGAGCTCGTTAGCCAAACGAAGCCAGCTCGGTTCGGCTCGTTAAGGAAACGAGCAAAAATTCTGGCTCAGCTCGGCTCATTAAGCTCGTGGGCTAAAGTTAAATTTAATATTGTCACAGTAATATATATATATAATATAAAAAACTATAGTATTTATATGATCTTAATACATCCAAAATATACTCTATCATAATATAATAATAGAATATAACCATAACATCATCTAGAACTACGCATATAATATATATATATATATTATTATTCATTAATAATTTTTTCATTGGTCTATTAAACCTTGTAGCATTGCCCCGCGTATCACACTCCCGTCGCTCGCTCGAGCGTCGCCCCCGCGCGGGGCGACCGAGCGCACCTCATCCTCTCCAAAAAAAACCCTAGCAACTCTAGCCGCCGCGCCGACGCCCGGGCGGCCCGCGAGGAGGGCGGCGGCGGGGCTCCCCACCCCTCTTCTCGACGGCCTGGGCGAGCGCGGGCGCTCGGATCGGCGGAGGCGACTCGCCGCCGGAAGCTTCTTCTCCTCGACGGCGGTGTGCGGTGCCTCGCCCGGATCTGGGTCCCCGCGTCGGGGGCGCGCGATTGGTGTGTTGGAGAGGCGGCGGGCGGCGCTGGTAAGACCCTGGGTGGACTCGCCATGTCCCCCTCTCCCTTTTCCCCCGGTTCCAGCCTGCCGCCATCGCCCTTATCGCCGGCGAGGCCAGCGCCGCCGCCGCCGATCCCCTCCCCGTTTCCCCGCTCCGTTTCGTGAGGAGGAGGAAGCCACTTTGCACATAACCCCCTGCCCCTTCTTCTATTCCAACCCGCAGTCCAAAACACTATTCCCTCTCTTTCTGTCTGTTTCCCCCAGAAGTCCCTGCCCTTTATAATATTTACAGAAAGGTCCTGTTCCGTTCAAACAGCCCCTAAACCCCCTTAAACCCATCTTTTCATGCGCCAATTTAATCCCGTTCAACCCCAAACTCCACCACAATGTTAACCAGTATATTTCCGCCATTCCATCCAACCCATACCCAAAAATAATCCTGTCACCGTTATTACATCTCTCTTTCTCCTTTCTCTCTTTCTGAGCTCGGTGAAAACTTTACTTCTGTTATTTATTGTATGCTTGTTTGTGTGTCGTAGACTCTACCGTGAACGAGGAAGGATTCGAGGAGGAGCAGGGTTACGAGCCGGAGTTTGGAGACCAAGACCCCGGGCAGGAATTCCCCGAGGGTTGGGAGAACGGCAAGTGCAATCCCATCCTTTGATGCATACTTTG
>OAMR01000398.1:592661-612777 GCA_900205405.1 Echinochloa crus-galli | reverse complement strand
CAGGGTCACGGGACGCCCGGACGGCCCGCGAGGAGGGCGGCGGCGGGGCTCCCCACCCCTCTTCTCGGCGGCTTGGGCGTGCGTGGGTGCTCGGACCGGCGGAGGCGGCCCACCGCCGGCGGTCTTCTTCTCGGCGGCGGCGGCCGGGGGACCCAGATCCGGCGGTTCCTCGGCCGGATCCGGGGTCCCCGCGTCGGTGGCGCGCGTCTGGTGCGTGGGAGAGGCGGCGGGCGGCGCTGACGGCCCGGCGATGGCCGGTGACAACGGTTGTGGGCGGCGCGGCGGCAGTCGCGACTGGCGCGGACGGCCCGGCAGCGGCGCTTATGGTGGCCGGCGCATGGGCGGCCGGCGCATGGGGCACTAGGTGGTGGTGGTCGACGGCGGCGTCCGGCGGGCGGCGGTAGATGCGGTCGTTGGTCGGCGTGGTGGCCGGCTACCGACGGCGGCGGGCGTGGGCCCTGCCTGCTCTGAGCAGACGGCCGGGAGAAGCAGGTTCCTGACGCGTAGGTGAAGTGGGCGGCGCTCCCTACTCTTCTCGACGGCGTTGCTGGGTTCGGCGCCACTGTGGTGGCGGAGCTGGGGTGGTCTGTGTTGGGCGTTTCTTGCTTTCAGTACAGGGGCATCTTCTTAGCGCCGTGGTGGTGTTGTGGAGTGTGGCGAACCATCTGACCGGCAGGGGTGTTGCGGAGGCGGCGTGGAGCGGTTTTCTGTCACAAGTCCGTGGGCGTGCAACAGACAAGGTACACCGGGCGAAAGCTTCACCGGCACTCTGGTCGGTGGCGAACTGGCGATGGCAGCGTCGCTCCTGGGGCGTCGTTCCCCTGTTGAGGGTGCCATTGAGGGGTGCTTAGTCTTGCAGCATGGGGTCTTTAGGGTGAAAACCCTATCCATTACTGGACGAGCGACGGTGGCGCCATCGGCGTCACCTCCTCCTTGGAGGCGTCGTGTCCTGAGACCTGCTTGTGGCAGTGATGGTGGTGGTATGCTTGGTGGTGGTGCCAGGTAGGTGTGCCACGTCCGTGTCGGCGGGGAGGTGCAGAGGACACGGGGGTGCTGGATGTCTCGTGTTGACGCGCAAGATGCAGTGGTGATCTCGGTGTCAGCTGGGTTGAGGTGATGCTCTCGAAGCGGTTTCAGATATCTGAGTCCTAGGCGGAGGAGTGTGAGGCGCTGGGAGAGGCGAGGCCTCCACACAGAGTGACCAGGATAAGTGGTTTTCAATGTGCTGTGGCAGGAGTGATCTGCTGAAGCAACACTGTAGCAGGGGGATCGACGATCGAGTGGGTTCGGCTTGAGATGGATAGCCCCTTGGTGGAGGAGTTCGGGTTGTCGCTTAGACTTGCAGCGGGCCGCGGCTTTTGGCGTGGCATAGCGTTGGCGACGACGGCGCAGTTCGTGGTGGTTCTTCTTTGGACTCTTCTCCCAGGTTGTGGTGGTGTGGTGTTTTGTTGTGTGCGTTGTTCGCGTGCGTTGTATGTGTTGTGGGGTGTTCGCTTCGGCGCGTGATGTAAACTTGCTTCTTCTTCTTAAATGACAGAGCAGTGCTCCCGCTATCTTTTCGAAAAAAACCTTGTAGCTTGTTTGGCTCGGGAGCAGCTCGGGAGCTGGCTCGAACTCGCTCCTTATAGTAACGAGCAAAAACTCTTGCTCGGCTCTTTAGAAATATGCACCGAGCCGAGCCGGCTGCGATCCGAACGAGCTAACGAGTTTCGAGCATTTTGTCCGGCCTTAGTGCTAACTGCTTTGCTTAAATGCAGATTTTAAATTTAGAGAAAGTCCAAATTACTTCTACAGATAAAGTCTAGATAATTCCCTGAACTACATTTTGGTTCAAATTATTCTCAGGACTACATAAATATGTCCAATCTATCCCTCTTTAAAATTTATCTTTTTCGTTTCTCCATGCGCAAGTACAGACTGAAGTTCAAACTTTTTATGGTGATAATAAACATGACAAAATTCCACGTCACGCAGTCACTCGTATGTGGTGTACGTTGTGACGTTCCATTTTGACAAGAGTGTGTACTGCCCTTGTTGATCCATGTAAACATACAAATGAAGCACAAGAAAAACATTCGGACCGGGGTAGCAAAAGAGATTTGTTAAAGCTGCAGTGATGCAGCCCAAACAACGGATGGAATCAAAGCTGCAGAGATCCCCATGAGCCCGAGTTGTCGGAGAACTCTTGGACCGCTGCTAGTCTCACACTACGTGATTTAGAAATGAGTGGTTACCAAAAATCAAGGGAATTGTCGCATGAATTATATAAGAACCTGGAGATGGGTTGATCTGGTATGACGCCAAATAAAGAACCTGCTCGATCATTTCTCCGGTTGTCCTGGCATAAAGATGAGCTAATTCCCTCGATGCTACAAAAATTCTTACCTCTTTCCTCACTGCCATAAAAATTTTGTAAATTCCTTGAGTGCCATAGAAATTTCAATTCTTCCCTTGAGTGCCATTTCCGTCGCCGTTCTGTCAAGAGGGTGTTAACTGAGGTGCGAAAAGACCATGTTGTCCCCGACCCCACCTGTCAGCGCCCACCTCCCTCCCTCTCCTTCCCTCTCTCTGCGATGCGCCGGCGACAGTCTCCCCTCCCCTTCCATCTCTCTGCGCCGGCGTCCCCTCCCCTTCCCTCCCTGTGCTCTACGCCAGCGCCCTCATCCTTCCTCGTGCTGCGTCGTTTCCATCCGAGCAACGGAGACGAGCGCCACCACCGGCCTCCGCCGCTCCGATTTGCCGTGCTGGCGCATCCCCCCTGCCACAAGCTAAGGTCAGAGACATCAAGTCGAAGCTCTCTCATCTCTCACGCTCAACAGCATGCCGGCACCTGGCTCTCTCATCTCTCATGCTCAATAGCAGCGGACGGCGCCCAGGCGCAGGCGACCGGCGGCCGGGGCGGTCGAGCAGCAGAGCGGCCAGGCGCAGGCGACCAGCGGCCGGGGCGACCGGGCCGGCGAGCGGCGGGCGAGGCGGCCGGGCGGCCGAGCGGCGAGGCGGATGGGCGGGGGGCTAGGCGCCGGCGGCCGGCGAGGCGCAGCGACCGGGCGGCGGGCGGGCAAGCTGGGCCCTGGTGCGGCGAGCTGGGCGGGCTGGGCCCCGGCGCGGTGAGATGGGCGGCGCGGCGGCCGGGCAGAGATGGAAGGGAGGGGAAAGAGCAGAGAGAAGGAAGGAGAGGGAAGTGAGCGCTGGCAGGTGGGACCAGGGGCAAAATGGTCTTTTCGTACCTCAGTTAACACCCCTTAGACAGAACAAGGACGGAAATGGCACTCAAGGGAAGAATCAAAATTTCTATGGCACTCAAGGAACTTCTAAAATTTTTATGGCAGTAAAGGAAGAGGCAAGTATTTTTGTGGCACTGGGAATTGGCTCCATGAAGATGCATATATATATAATATATACTTATACAGTATTTGTTTAGTATACTACATCTAAGGACTTGTTTAGTTTCCAAATTTACACTCTCAAATTCACTATGTAAAAAGAAGATTCCCATCACATCAAAATGTCATAACATGCATGGAGTATTAAATGTTGATGAAATCAAAACTAATCACACAGTTTTGTTATACTCTACGAGACGAACATTTTAAGCCTAATTAATCAATTTTTGGATAATTTTTCACACATACAAACAAAATACTACAGTGACACAATGATTACGAAGAGACATCCTACCCCAAGTTTGCACTCCAAAATTTGGATCTAAACAGGGCCTAGATCAGGGAGGGAGAGAAACAAAACTATACCCCGATGTACTACTTGAACACTCTGTCGTCAGTCGTCGTCCTTGATTGTTTCTGCTCTGTTTTCCGCCAACCAGGTGCTGCCAGTAGTGCCGGCATGGAATCTACCTCGCCGTCGATCAATTCGTACGATCGTGTCCGTCGGTTGGCCTGCTGTCTGCAATAATGCATGGCAGCATATAACACCAAAGGGATTAGCTAGCGTGTTTTGTGCCCGTGCGTGCACACGCGCGCGTCATGACAAATAGTGTCGGGATGCACGGACCTGGCCACCTGGGCGCCGTGCAGTGCTCGTGTCGTGTGTGTTCACGTGCAGTTGGATCCATCCGCTCCTAGCTGCCCAGCCCGTACGCACACCGGTAGAATAGAGGCTGCAGGCCAATCAGTGATCGACCGGGCTTGCATTTTTCTTCTTATAAAGAAACCTGCAATGAGCTAATAATGGATATTCTTAAATTGTTGTGTTATACATGAGCCTGCTACAATAATTACGGCCGGATCAAAGGACCACAACAGACGCAAGGGATTTCATATCACTTGAGATTTGGAGCTTTGTTTGGTTAATCAATCCAATCAACATCTGAAACAAACTCTGTCAAGTAGAGAAGTTGTTTGTTACTATATCAATCGACCTGTTCTGCTGGCTGGTGACTGGTGCTGGTTTGTGCTGAGAGAAAAATATCGCTGGCTAGCTGGTGGCCGGTGCTGGTCTGTGCAGAGAGAAAAATATTGTTGGCTGGCTGCTCACAAGCCAGCCGAACAGGTTGAATTCGCCATGCATGGCGCGCTCGAAGCAAGCGTTTGAAAGTTCTTTTCAACTTTTTTCACTCGCAGTTGTTGCGTAATAAGCAGAGGTGGAGCCCAAGCTGCGCTGCTGTTGGGTACTACGAACGGGGAGCCCGGCCCATCAGGTTCGATCTTCACTTGACGAGCTCTGATCCGAGAGCGTCTAACGATATACTACCCGCGGCGGTGCGTGCGTAGCATTCCCGTGACGGTGCGAGAGACACACGCCTGCGCGCGACAGTGGAGGCGTGGAGAGAGTTGCGGTTTGGTGCCGACCCGAAGATCTCTAGTCCGTCCGGCGCGGTAATCATTGCGAGCCGGTGCCGGTGAGTGCAGTGGAAGCATGCATGCCTTGTCCACTCCACTCACGCGATCGCAAGCTACCTAGAGTGATGATACCCATCACTACTGGCACACACAGACGGTGTCACTGACGAGCACACGCACGGCCCTTTTCGAAAACCTCGACCACAAACATACCCAGCGAGCGATCGGTGGAGAGATATGATGTTGTCGATCAGTCTCGGTGACCCACACGCTAACCACAACCAGATCGAGAAGAAAAAGAAAACGACCGGCCGGTCGGGACCAGCCAGCCGATGATCGATCGACGCAAAAGCTTGCGGTGCCGCCCCCCGTCCAGGTCCAGCCCCGCGCGCACCCCGACCCCTCCATGTGCGCGGCGCATGCTCCCTCCCTCCCGGTCCCTGCCCTTTACGCTTTCGTACGTCGCGGACCCCACGCGCGCGCTCCTGCCCCTGCTCCGCAAGGCGGCTAGCAGGTCGGCTGCACACTACACGCGCGCGGCGCACCACCAGTCCACCAGACACCACCGGCTCCAAGTTATAAAACGACGCGCGCGGCCGCGCCTCCCACCTCTTTCTTAGCCAGACGCCCAGACCCGGACACCACCACCACATCGCTCGCCGGCCTACTCGTCAAAGCTAGCCACCGCGCGCGCGCCTCTCTGCTCGCCTTTGTCGCCGGCAGGGTAGCCAGCAAAGCCATGGGCAACTGCCTGAACACGGCTTCCAAGCGGCGGTACGGCGGCATGTTGCCGGAGGAGGAGGAGGAGAGCCTGTCCGCGATGCGGAGGGTAAGCCAGCTGCTGCGCGACGAGGAGGATGCGGAGTACTCGGAGGAGGCCGGCGTCGTCGAGGCGCCGGCGGAGGGGCTCAAGGTGAAGATCGTGCTCACGCGCGCCGAGCTGGAGTGGCTCATGGCGCAGCTCAAGAGCGGCGAGCAGCGCCTCGAGGACGTGCTCCACCACATGCAGTCCGCCAAGGGCGCCGCCAAGCAGCAGCAGGGCGGCTGGCGCCCGCGCCTCGAGAGCATCCTCGAGTGCCCGGAGACGACGACGACCCTGACAGCCTGCTGATGATGATATGCATATATATATGCTTGTTCTCGATCGGCTGCTTCATTCTTCATCAGATCTTTGCTTTGGATCGATGGGGTCGTGTATGGAGAGGCAGGCTTCTTGTGGTTTTTTTACAAGGGAGTGGCCTTGTTACAGCCCTGCTGCTAGGTTGGTTGGAGGGATGATCACCCATCGCATGGACTATACTTGCTCCGTAGAGTAGATCTCTGTTCTCGATCTTGTGCTGCTGCTGCTGCTGCTCAATTAGCATCTCGATCTGTCTTCTTTTCGCTTTTGCCTTTTGCTCTGCAAGGTTTTATATTTCGTTTTCGCTAAAATTTCGTTCTCCGACGAAATTAACGAAATTCGCGATTTTCGGTAAAAAATTTCGGTCAAAATTGGAGATTTAAATCTAGAAATGGTTAGGTAAAATAATATTAAATTGTAGTTCCATTATCTGCTTCATCCTAGTGGAAAGGGCGTTCTATTTTGATGCTGGTTGCTCTGCTTTTTTTTTAATCTATTAGCTCTTTTGTAAATAGCGGTGAGAATGAGATGAGATGGCAACTAAAGCCCTCTGTCTGCTGTAATCTACTCTACTCTAACCAGGCCCTGAATCTGGTTCGTCCTAGCTAGTACCCTGCTTTCTAGCCAGTAGCAGCTGTGAAGGCTTGGGACTTTGCTCCGTCTGTTAATTAATTTGGAACATTGAGTAGTATAACGTCCTTATCGAAAAAAAAAGATCAATTCGGTGTGCTGCTACTGCAATGTACTGTTGTAATTGTAACTGTTTTCTTTTTAAGCTGTTGGTACTATTGGTCTTGGAATTTCTTCTCCGGTCATCGTGTACCAGCTCCAAAAGGTCCATTCATAACTCTGCAATATATAAAGATTAACTAATAAGATAAAATGGTTCGTGGCCTCTGGTCTGCCCCTGCTTTGTACAAGAAAGATCCGCAGTAGTTGGGTCTCTGTCATTAACCTCGATTCCAGTGAATTTCCAACGATGTAAAGTTCCAGCCCCGAGGATAAGAAGATGGTCAAAATTTTACACCCATACCATGTGACCAAAAGTACATAGCCAGAACAAGATATAGATATGTAGTTAACAAATTGCCCCGCTGGAGAGATGGGATTATACACCAGATTTAACGTCCGGGAATGCTGGTGGAATGGGAGACGATGTGATTCTTTACGGTCCCGGTCCCAGCCGCGGCTGCGCTTTTTCAACCGCGACGGCGACGCTTCTCCCCTCCTTGGCCCAACAGCCGGGTTACTGTCACGGCTTCACTCAAGCCATACATGCGTGCTATGACCAATCCACGACGGCCTTCTAATTCTCCCACATGGCGAGCCCAACAACCAAGCAAGCTGCCACGTCGTCGTCGTCGTCGCCGCCGCGGTCGTACCGTCCTCGCCGTCAGCCGCGCGCGTGGTCTGTAGTACAGTAACGTACGTACGCTCCTTCCTTCTCCTACTTCATGCTCTATTCGTTCGTTTGCTTTGCTAGCTTGCATTGCATGGCGATTTCTTTTGGTGGTTCAATTCCATCGAAGAGGATTTTGGTGCTCCATGGTGTTTGCATCTTCTCGCGAGAATTCAGGGCTCCTGTTCCAAAGTATGACCTGACGCCGATTGTTGCCGTTACTTTTCCTTGTATAATCCTCCGCATATACCCCAGAAATATTTGTGTACTTCTGTCCTGTTCAATATCCGTGTGTGCGAGGTATTATTCAATATCCGTATCTTCCTTTTTCTTTGTGCTATGTCCAACTTTGGTCGGATTAGACAGATTGCACCGGCAAAATCGGATTGATGATTGCAGATTCATCATGAAACGTATTTTCCATTCAAACTGATGATCTGGATGATGGATGACCTACACAAAACAGTATATATGATATGGGGGTTGCTTGAGGAATGAGAAGCTGAAGTGTTTTCCACCGGAGAACATGAGAATTTATTCGCTGCAAATAATCCCAGAGAGGAGTATCTATCGCCGGCGGAGGCCGTGTCAGCGTCCGAGACTCCGACGGTGCCAATCCGCAACCCAACCATTTATTTCCGCGAGCGCACATGACGACGGGCCCGCTTGCTCGTGCAACTTCCCCGGTGATGCCTCCGGATGAGTGACCCGACCCAATCCGAGCAATCCTTTTACACCACGCAGAAAAGCTAGCCCCATCCAAGACGTCTCGACCATGGCCATGTCCCTTCCACCAGCCCATGTGCCCTGTCCTACCTGCTGCGTGGG
Source organism: Echinochloa crus-galli (assembly GCA_900205405.1). Taxonomy (NCBI): domain Eukaryota; kingdom Viridiplantae; phylum Streptophyta; class Magnoliopsida; order Poales; family Poaceae; genus Echinochloa; species Echinochloa crus-galli. Next base: position 604,631 of record OAMR01000398.1, on the reverse strand, counting down.
TGCCCTACATATGCACATCTCCTGTTCCATCCAAACTTGTGGCCGGCTGCCTGCAGCCTTCTGCCTCGATCGTCATTCATTTGCTGAAATTCCTTTTTGTTTTGTTTTGATAGAGATTGCTGAAATTCTAGGACGGTTTATGTCAATTGCAGAGACTTCTATCTCAAAGCGACGTGTGCCGTCCTTCGTGGTTCCGGGACGCAACGCAACCCAAACCCGGCCGGACTTTTCGGGGGCTCGGTTGCTTTCGGAGCACGGGTCGCCGTCGGGATGGGGCAGGCAGCGGCCACGCTATCATATCCTGCCCAGCGCGACCCCGGTTGTTGCTGACTTGCTGCTGGTTGAATAATCATGCGTATGGGGCATGGGCGTCTCAAACGAACCAATGAGCTAGCTAGGATGTAGCCAGGACGAGCTACATTTAATTTGAGTATATATGTTGTTCATAATTGTTCTGTTCTGCGCCAATATAATTCCAGAGCATTTTTAAGTATGGATATACGTACAAGATGCTCAATTTTTTATACGCTAAACATACTTGAATTTGCTAAAGTATCGACTGGAATTTGCAAGAGTTTAAAGTTTGCAGTTTGACTTATGCAAATGGAGCATGTCTTGCGTATTTAAATGGGGATAGTAGACTACTAGCAGTATGATTCTCATCTGATACTAATGATGGATTCTGAGGCATTTGTCTCCTGAACTTTTGTGGGAATATATTGTTCTAGCTAAATAAAATTCCAATCCTCCAAACATCCACTGGGGTCTCTTATAAAAGGGAACAGGCAACATACCGGGCCAAAAGTTGCGAGGAGAATTGTTGGGAGAGGAAAAGAAGCATAGGGTAGGTGCGTGCTTGGTAGATCTCGGATGCCCCTTCACCTTTGAACTTTATAGTGCAACGGGGAAACAAAATCTGTGCAATTGTGCATTGCATGGTTTGATGCTTGACGGGGACGCACGCGGCCAAAAGCTCCTAGAGCTAGCTGTGCTAGCTCCCCTGTGTCCACTTTGCACGGTGGAATGGAGTGTGAGGAGGAGTGCTCCTGCAAAAGCTTTCAAAAAAAAAAAGGAATGTAAGGAGGAGCTTTATTTCCCTCCGGCCGGTGTGATGGTACTGCAACGGCCACTCGAGGTCCTCCATGCGGAAAGTGTTGCGATCGGTTGGTGTCAGTTGCGGAGATTATGGAATCACCGACCTGTCGTCCCTAAAGTGAGAAAAGGTTGGATATTTACTAAGAACGACCCACTATAATCATTGGTACTTACACCAAATAATAATCCGAAAGTTGAGTTGCTGGTTTTCTTGGACCACGAATTCGATCTTATTTTTGGGGTGAATTCTCGGACCACGAATTCTTTGGGTGTGAGTATGTTGTGTTAAGTTCTTTACTTTCTTCTCGTTACGAAGCATTGCTCTTTCTACGTACGTGTTAAATAAAAAAATGACCACTTTAGAACATAGGAAGAAAGAGTCAACAACTGTGAAAACACATATGACTTGGTGTAGGATGTGTCAGTGCAACCATATACGAGTTTGTAGGGCACATGAATTTGTAGTAGCTAGGATCTCATGTGAGAAACACATATGGTTCTCTCTTTATGCTGATTCCTTTGCCGCCTCACACGACATGGTGCAAGATCTTTCTTTATAACCGAAAGGACATTATAAACGATGATCAACTTCGTAAAAACAAGATATACTGCAACGGGCGGGGTCCATGCAAAAAGTGCCGCGATCACGGTTGGTGTCACTTTTACAGATTATAGAATCACAGGTCTGTCGCCTCTAAATCTAAGTGCCATTCATGTAAATAAAACTTTTGCAGAACAGAGGTAGTATATATGTGGGTGATAAAGTAGAGAAAACGCAGAAGTTATCTGTAGCAATATGTTAGTGTACGTGATAATGATATAAATGAATGTATGACAGAAAAATAGCTTCAAGTGATGTTCCAATTTTGAAAGCTAATTTTAGGAGAACAAAATTCGAAGCTCGAGTGTCCGTACATAAGTTTCAAGGACATTTTCATATGGCGAACTTGGCCACTAGAAGGCGATGGAAATTATCCGCCGTTTGCCGGCCATATGTTAAAAAGTTTGAACTCGATCTACTTACTCTACCATTCAGCTCCAACAAAAAAGCACTGCCTAAACCATCTTCAGACGACGTCTTATCTAGTAGATACACACTTCTCTTCACGAAAAAGTCCATTTTACTACCCTCACCTATTTACTTTGTCCATCTAACCCCCTCACCGCCTCTAATTCTTTGAACATTTCTCGGTCAAATAATCCGGTGCCATTAAATCATATTAGGTGTTCTCCTACTCTTCTTTTTTGGTCGTTTCTTTGGGGATAGTTTCGTATTAGTAATGCTGCACCAACATGTCTTTTGGTCATCAACAACCAAGCACCAAGCCACCAACCCTTTATTAACATGTCCTTGTTTATTGGAACATCGGATTGATGGTGGACTAGTCATTTTGAGCATACCACAAGCAAACGAAGTGTAGTTGCGTCGTTGCCTAGTCGTCGTCAACCCACGTGATGTTACCTAGAGAGAACCACCTTGATCCTATTAAACCTTATACCCCATTGATAAGTCAAAACGTGATAAGTAGTTCTGATTCTTAAGTAATTTATTTCTATTATCTAAAGAAAAGTTCTGATTCTTAAGTATTTCCTAGGATTTTGAAAAGATAAGTCGTGAAGGAATTGGGTACAATAATAATTAAAAAAGGCAAAACAAACCATGCAAAACCTTAACAAACACTGGTCCCGGAAAGTTGAAGGGTTTTGATACCTGGATATGCAAAATGGAGTTGAATTTCGTTGATTTGTTTGTTTTTCTTTCTTCTAAATGCATCCCACATGATACATGTATCTCGGCTTGTATGGGAGAGCTATATTATCTGAACTATTACTGTTTGAGTTATATTATCTAAAATAAACCAATTTAAAACCTGTGTCTTGCCTAAAACAGATACAAGACAGTTTTGCCTAAACACTACTCGACTTACTGTTCCGGCTCTAAGAATCTTGGAGGCTCTTGGAGCTTGGGATACCTAGCTTTCTCCAAGGTGAAACCTCGTTGGTCACTCATGTTAGAAGAGCAAATTTGCTAGTGCAGTCTAGAAGTGTAGGCATAATATATAAAAACGCTGAAGCAAAGTTCCTAAAATCATAAAGAACCCGTAACGTATATAATCGGAAACGCGAGTCAAGATATGATAATTCAAATATGAAACGGTAGGGATCGAGTAGGATTAGTCTCGGTCTAGTGCTAAACTAGTTGTATACTTTTTGAGCCGTCGGCTATAGTATTCTACGACACGTGCTTCTTGTTTGTTGCTTTTGACCCGTACTTGAGTTGTTGGGCAGGCAGGCCCACGCCTGTGATCGAGCAAGTTTTCCCCCTGTAAGCACGTGCGAGTAATTACTTAATGTTATATTATCGTAGTCGAACCTACTGGCTACTGCACACTCAAACTATGTAACGCGATGGACCGGCGAATTGACTTGTAGGACGTACCAATAACTATGTAACGTGAGTTTTAAAATATTCATAAAGGTAGCAACAAAAAGAATATCTATAGTAGACCAAAGAGTAATCAGTCCTACACAAACCGCTTTTTTACTTGGACGGAATATTATGAAAGGAGTTGTGATCCTTCATGAAACGATTCATGAATTACATAGGAATATCAAAGTGGTGTCATCTTTAAAATTGACTTTGAAAAAGCATATGATAAGGTGAAGTGGACTTTTGTTCAACAGACCTTGAGGATGAAAGGTTTTGCACAAAAGTGGAGACAATGGATTGAGAACGTTACACAACGGGGTCATGTCGGTATAAAGTTGAATGATCAGGTAGGACAAAATTTCCAAATGTGGAAAGGACTTCGACAAGGGGATCCGCTATCACCAATTCTATTTAATATTGTCGTCGATATATTGGCAATCATTATTAATAGGGCCAAAGCAGAAAGTCAAATATCTTACAGTATGCGGATGATACTATTCTTTTTATGGATCATGACTTTGCAAAATCCACAAACATGAAGTTGTTACTGTGTGCATTTGAGCAACTATCGGGTCTTAAAATTAACTTTAAGACCCGATGCCAATAGCTTCTTTTAAAATTAACTTTCATAAAAGTGAAATATTCTGCTTTGGCCAAGCTAAGGAATCCGAACAACAGTATGCATAGTTATTTGGGTGCCGATCCGGGTCATATCCGTTTAGGTATCTGGGTATTCTGATGCACTACAGAAAGATGTGTTATTCGGATTGGAAGGTGATAGAGGACAAATTTGAAAGAAAGTTGTCAAGCTGGCAAGGCAAGCATATGTCTGTAGGAGGGAGATTAGTCTTAATTAACTCCGTTCTTTCGAGCATCGCAGTGTTTAGGCTTTCCTTCTTCGAGGTACCAAAAGGGGTTCTGGAGAGATTAGATTATTATAGATCGAGATTCTTTTGGCAATCTGATAATCATAAGAAAAACTATAGATTAACCAAATGGACTATCCTATGTAAGCCCAAGGAATTGGGAGGGTTAGGTATTAAGAATTTAGAAATTCAGAACCAATGTCTGTTAAGAAAATGGTTGTTTAGTCTTATTAATGGGGATGATATGTGACAACAGCTATTAAGGAACAAGTATTTACATTCTCAGACTATCACACAAGTGGAAAAGAAACCAGGAGATTCACACTTCTGGTCTGGTCTGATGAAAGTAAAAAATACCTTTACTAACTTGGGCTCTTTCCAATTAAATGATGGTAAACAAATCAGGTTCTGGGAGTACAGTTGGTTAGGTAACTCTTCCTTGAAGCAACAATATCCATCCTTATATCATATTGTCAGAAGGAAAAATGACACAGTGGCCTCGGTTTTCTCTAGAGTTCCTTTAAATATGTCCTTTAGGAGAACCTTAGTAGGGCATAATTTAATCCTTTGGCATGATTTAGTGGGGAGAATTAGTCATGTGTAGTTGAATGATAGCAGAGACACATTTAGATGGAGTCTTCATCCTGCAGGTCTTTTTTCTGTTAGGTCTATGTACATGGCTCTTATCACTACTGATAACGTGCAACGCAATATGCAAATTTGGAAGTTGAAGGTACCTCTAAAAATTAAGATTTTTATGTGGTATTTAAAGAGAGGTGTGATTCTAACAAAGGATAATTTAGCTAGGAGAAACTGGAATAGTAGTAAGCTGTGCTCTTTCTGTTCTAAAGAGGAAACAATTCAACACCTCTTTTTTGATTGTCATATGGCCAAATTTCTGTGGACAGCTGTGCAGATTGCTTTTAATTTTCAATTACCGCTTAGTTTTAATCATATGTTTTCTGATTGGCTATTTGGTGTGAATAAAAAGCTAAAACAACATATGTTATTTGGGACATCAGCTCTTTGTTGGTCCATATGGCTGAGCAGGAATGATGTTGTTTTTGACAAGTCACCCCAAAAATCTTATTCACAGGTACCGTTCAAAGGAACTTACTGGCTTCGATTCTAGGCACAACTACATCGACTTGAGCAGGACAGGGAGTCAATAAAGGGAGCTTCCCAGGCGCTGGAGGTTTTGGCCATGCGCATTTTTGCTCACCATGGATGGAGGTTTAGTAATAGGATCATGTACTAATTCCTCTATCAAACTGTATGGTGTGGCTTTGAGATTATTGTGAGCATCGCAGATGGAAGCGCTGCATTTTTGTAAACTTTGGCTGTAGCCACTCTGGTAAAGGCCGGGTAATATATTTATCCATTATCTAAAAAACCAATAACTTAGAGACCAGGGCCTTGTTTAGATCCAAAGTTGGGGGGTCAAACTTTGGGTTTTGTAATAAATGTGTCATTGTAGCATTTCGTTTGTATTTGCAAATAAATGTCCAAACATTGGTTAATTAGGCTCAAAATGTTCGTCTCATAAAGTACAACAAAACTGTGTAATCACTTTTTGATTTCATCTTCGTACATTTAATACTCCATGCATGTGCCAACATTTTGATGTGATGTGAATTTTCTTTCTGCATAGTAGAATTTAGGGGTGGAATTTAGGAACTAAACAAGGGCCAGCGTGAAGTGATTTAGGCTCCCTCCCGGACTATACAAACTAGATTATAATGTAAGTACCGCATGGTAAACATCTATTATATGATCACTTTGAGGTCACAAATAATTTGAAATCAATTGCATATGGATATTTTATTTTAGACTCAGATTATTTATAGTCCCATAATGGTCATATGATGATCTTTTACTATCCTAGCTCATAATACAAATTATATAATCTACGAGACAGATTAGCAGTACCTTGTATTTCTGGAGCACGAGTAGTCTTCAACCTGTGAAGTACAAGCATTTGACTTTTTTTTTCGGAAAACGCAGGAGAGCTGCGCATCATTATATTAAGAAGAAGAATGGGTATAAGAACCCCCAATACAAACACCCTCTGCACGGATAAATCCACACTCACATCTCATCCGTAATGCCCAGCCAAGGGTTTTTAAATCTGAAATGCCTAGTCCTCCAAGTTCAACAGGCCGACTTACTTTTACCCAAGCCACAAGGCAGTGCCCGCCTTTTGCATCCTTCCGTCCTCTCCAAAGGAAACCCCGCCGGATTTTGTCAATTTCTTTGATAGCCCAGGCTGGAAGATCAGAAGCCATGACTATGTATATGAGCATGCCTGTAAGAACAAATTGGACCTGTACTCTTCTTCCTGCTCTTGTCATCAAGTCAGCCTTCCAACCTGGGAGCTGATCTGCAATGCGATCGATGATAGGCTGCACTTGAGCTTTAGTTAGCCTTTTTAATGAAAGAGGCAATCCTAAATATTTGCACGGGAAATCCGATAAGGTACATGGCAACAGGTTTTGAATAACTGCTAATTCAGACTCGCCACATCTTATGGGCAGCACATTACTCTTTTGTAAATTAGTTCTTAGTCCCGAGGCTTCACCAAATAAATTCAAGATGTCCATAGTTACAGAAATATCACCAGCTTCCGGCCGAAGAAATAATACGACATCATCAGCATAAAGAGATACCCGATGCTGCAGTGATCTTGTTGAGAGTGGTTGCAACAAGCCCGCATTTGCAGCCTCAGAAATCATATACCCCAATATATCCATGACTAAGATAAATAGCATGGGGGAAAGGGGGTCACCTTGCCTTAAGCCGCACTGATGATAAATGTGCTTCCCAGGGATCCCATTTAAAAGAACCTGGGTGGATGAAGAAGCAAGCAGTCCACATAGTATATCCCTCCAGATTTGTCCGAAACCCAAATGTTGTAATACCTCAAGTAGGAAGGGCCAAGAGACTGAGTCAAATGCTTTCGAAATATCCAATTTGAGAAGGATGCAGGGATGTTTCTGTTGATGAAGGAATCTGGCTGTTTGTTGTACCAGCATGAAGTTATCTTGTATGAAGCGCCCTTTTGTCACACACTCACACACAAGAAACACAAAGCACACTGCACACTTACACAGGAACAAAACAAATCTGGCGACCAACACAACTCAAAAAGAAAACTAATCACCGGGGAGGGGGTCAGTCAGGAGGGATAATCCTCGAGCCCCTGCCAAGGTCCACAACCGGCGCTCCTCTTTAGCACTGATTAAGGCTCCAGCAACATTTGGAGAGGAACCATCAAACACACACCTGTTCCGGTGATTCCATAGTGTCCAAGCTCCCAGAATAATTAGAAAATTGATTCCTTGTCTTACTAGGCCCTCGGTAGCATTACTAGCCTTCTCCCACCAACTAAGGAAAGAAGTCTCTGTACTGCCATGATATCAACTTTAATGATCAATCAACATGATTTATAGAAGCGCCCTGTAAATCCATCAGGCCCCAGCGCTTTATCCGAAGGTAACTCTTTAATTGTCTTCCAAACTTCCTCTTCACTGAATGGAAGGTCGAGATCAGCCAAATCATGTGTCTTGGACAGTGTGGTGTTTGATTCTTCTTTTAGGAATGATAGCAAAGAGCCGGGGAGCCAACTCGGCAATACTGTGCCCATCTAGCCACCTGTCCGTCCAGAATAAAGTATGTGCACCATCACCAACTTCAGAGATTGTGGCCATTGCAAAGAATGCTTTCACTTGATCAGGTACATGAATTGGGAGATGAGCCCATGGACGGTTAGGTTCTGTTTTTTGCAACCATAGCCATCTCATCCGGCACCTAATAAGACATACAAAACAATCTGAAGACATTGTATGAAATATTACAAAAAACATATATAAGGTCCGGCTGAGCAAAATGCATAGACTTGTACTAACCAGTCAATCCATTGTACTGTATAGAGCTTGTATGACTACACAAAAGACATGAACAAGAGAAGACTTGAACTAGTCAAGCAAAACCCACTAGACAGGTCAAGTGACATGAGCTAAACCGCAGCTCATGTTCAGTTACAGAATAAGCTAATCTTGTTTGCATTCAAGAAACCAAGATTACAGACATGTCTCAACGAGTCATTCTGTCTACTCTTGGGTCTGATTTTTCAAATTATATGGCAGTACCTTCAATAGGGGCGAGTGGAGGTATACTGGTTGCTTGGAGACGCCATGTTGGCCCCTCAGGTGCACGGCGAGTGGACAATCACAGTTTATCTATTCAATTCCTCCCAGAAAATGGGCAGTCATGGTGGTTGACATGTGTCTATGGGCCTCAAGGGAATGAGGATAAAATTCAATTTCTTCAGGAGCTACGTGAGATTCGTGCAGCATGTCCAGGACCTTGGATGGTAGCTGGGGATTTCAATCTAATTTATAAAGAAGAAGACAAGAACAATACAAATTACAATAGGGCTATGATGGGTCGTTTCAGAAGGTTCATAAATGATCTTGCCCTCAAAGAAATTCCACTGCATGGTCGCAAGTACACCTGGTCGAACCAGCAAATATCCCCGACTTTGGTAAAATTGGACAGGGTTCTTTGCTCTGTTGACTGGGAAGAAAAGTTCCCCAATTGCCTACTCCAAAGTTTGGCTTCTGATGATTCTGATCATTGTCCGCTCATACTTGGCCTTCGGGATAATAAGGCGGGACGGCGTAGATTTCACTTTGAGTCCTTTTGGACCAAGCTTGATGGGTTCCATGAGACAGTGGCAGCTTCCTGGGTGTCGGTCCCTGCTGGCCCTTGTCCTTTCTTAACATTGGCTCTGAAGTTCAAGGCAGTTACTAGAGGGTTGCAGAGGTGGAGCAGCAAGATGGTTGGCCATGTGAAATTTCAGTTAGCATTGGCACGAGAAGTCCTACATCAGTTTGAGATTGCTCAAGATTCTCGACCTTTATCTCCAGGTGAATTATGGCTTAAAAACAACCTGAAGAACATAGCCTGGCTCTTGCTTCCCTGCAGAGAACCATTGCTAGATTGCGGTCGCGCATTGGATGGCTTCGTGAGGGCGATACTAACTCCAAACTCTTTCACCTGCATGCTCGGCACAGAAAAAGGAAGAACTTTATTGGTCGGCTCACTTTAGGGGATCGTATCTGCACCAATCACACAGAAAAAGCCGAAGTCATTGATAATTTCTATGAAAATCTGCTTGGGAGCAGCACAAACAGGCTGCAAACTGTTAACTTGGCTGAGCTTGGTATTGCCTCACATGATTTGGCTGATCTCGACCTTCCATTCAGTGAAGAGGAAGTTTGGAAGACAATTAAAGAGTTACCTTCGGATAAAGCGCTGGGGCCTGATGGATTTACAGGGCGCTTCTATAAATCATGTTGATTGATCATTAAAGTTGATATCATGGCAGTAGTTTCAGCAGTTTGGAGCAGGAAATTTGGGAATTTTGATACCCTCAATTCAGCTTTCATCACCTTGCTCCCCAAGAAAGATGGTGCTGATCAGCCCAAGGATTTTCGACCCATCAGCTTGGTTCATAGCTTTGCGAAGCTAATTACCAAACTACTGGCTAATCGTCTTGCTGCCCACCTGCAACAAATGGTGTCACCAAGTCAAAGTGCTTTTATAAAAGGGCGCTTCATACAAGATAACTTCATGCTGGTACAACAAACAGCCAGATTCCTTCATCAACAGAAACATCCCTGCATCCTTCTCAAATTGGATATTTCGAAAGCATTTGACTCAGTCTCTTGGCCCTTCCTACTTGAGGTATTACAACATTTGGGTTTCGGACAAATCTGGAGGGATATACTATGTGGACTGCTTGCTTCTTCATCCACCCAGGTTCTTTTAAATGGGATCCCTGGGAAGCACATTTATCATCAGTGCGGCTTAAGGCAAGGTGACCCCCTTTCCCCATGCTATTTATCTTCACATGGCCAACCATCTTGCTGCTCCAGCTCTGCAACCCTCTAGTAACTGCCTTGAACTTCAGAGCCAATGTTAAGAAAGGACAGGGACCAGCAGGGACTGACGCCCAGGACTAATAAGGTCTTGCCTGAAAAAATAGAGACCTTCTCCCGGTCTTGAAAAAATCCCGAACCGCATCATACCAGAAGGAATTTTCTTTAAAATAGGCTCTATAAATTTGGTCAGAATTCAAATCCGGATCAACTGGATGCTCAAACTCTGTAACCACTATTTGGCAAAGAAAAAAAGAAAAAAAACTCTCGAACCGCTAGAGGCCCTTTCACATACTGGTAGAATGCTCCTGCTAACGTTACAATAAAAACCAAAGAATAATAATATAATTTTACATCCAGCCATCACGAATGCTGGTTTGAAGGCAAATAAATTATTTGGAGATATTGACATACAAAGTGAACTATAACTATCAATACATCAGCATAGTTTTTAAAAGGTGGGAATATCAACAAAAGTAATAAGGTAATGCAGCCTCAATGGGAGCAGACATAGTAAAAATGATAACACCTTAATGACACTAATTGTGTACAGAAATATATGGCAGTGGTCCAGTAACATTTGACTATTTAGAGTCTATGGTCAGGCAAGCCTACTGTTCTACTTGTCAAAAGTCTGTCCAGGAACATGTGATCCAGCAGCAACAACCTTAAAGTATTATTGATGAGAAGGTCCAGTTATGAGAAGTGGTGTTTCTCCATGCAAGTATGGACAAAGTGGTGTTTTAAGTTAAATTTTTGTGCACTACAAGAAATCTGTTGATCTATGACGTTTAGTTTTCGTCACAGATCACTAAAAAAAGTCATAAAACAGCATCTGTGACGTTCTCAAAATTTGTCATGTATTGAGCGTCACGGTTCGACCTCGTGACGTTTTTTACGACAACGTCACAGATTAGCTCAATCCATGACGATTCAATATCGTCATAAACAAGACTCAAGCCCATTAAACCCAGCCCGAGCCCATTACTTGTGACGAAAATAAACGTCACGGATTTAGTTGCCACGTCACAACTAGATGACATGATGGATGATGTGGCCAATGACGTGGCTGCTGACATGGCGATGAGGTAGATGCAAAGGATGACTAAGCAGCTGACGTGGCGACGACATGGCAACTGACGTGGCAAGTGACATCGCAGCTAACGTGGCAAGTGACATCGCAGCTGACGTGGCAGCCACCATGGACGCTGATGTGGCAGCAACCGTGGACGCCGATGTGACAGCCACCGAGGATGCTGACATGGCTTCCCAATTTCAAGCCCATTTTGTTATGGGCTTAGCCCATATCACCCAAAAGACGTATCAACCATTTCAACCCAAAAGACATACCAAGTTTTCAGCAATTTCAACCCAAAAGACATACCAAGTTTTCAGCCCATGAATCAAAATTACATCGTACAGAAGACAATTACAACATATATTACAATCTCTCACGTTATATTCAGAAGCACATCAAAATAACTAGTTGCAGTCATGTTTTCATCTTGCATCCACTGGACCTTCTCATCAATAATCTGCAACCAAAATAAAAATATGCATCAGCACAAATATATATGCATGAACAAGCAACCAAAATGCCATCTCTTTAGATAATGAAATATCAACAGATTCCTGC
>OAMR01000398.1:573518-589259 GCA_900205405.1 Echinochloa crus-galli | reverse complement strand
CCATACAATCCAAATCGCACGGTGAAATTTTGTTGGGCCGTTGGACCGAAACTCGGTCCAACGGGCTTTTTTTTTCTTTTCGATGCTTAAGGTTCTTCTTTTTCTTTTTTCATTTATTGCACCATTGTGAAGTAGCACATAAAAATAATTATATTATATACACCAACTCATTTTTTATATGTAATAGACTACATAATAGTCTTCTTCTAGAAGTTTAAAAATTTTTGGAACGGATTTACTATTTTTTATATGTTAAATAAATTTCTACGTGGTTATCAAAATTATTTTCAAATTGAACTACATGTGCACCTAATAAGATACCAAAAACTTCATAAAAATTAAAATTAGGCTCATATGCTCCATTCTAGTCCATGTCATAAAGATAGATGAAAATTTTAACTATCCTTTAGGAACAACTCAAACTTCTATTTTAAATTACCACATAGTAATTACAATAATATCCAAATTTGCTCAAAAAATTCTATAAATTGACATGACAACATACTTTTGGTCCATAACTTGCCATAAAAAAAAATAGTTTTAGTGAAGTATGATCATACATTGTTCACAATTGGATACATCTCTCACATAGTTTCTTGCAACTCTAGTCTAACTTTGAAATTTAAATAGCCCATTACATTTTTGAACTCGTATGGAACTCAAACTTGGATAGATTCTTATGTTCACCATACCATTACAAAATATGAAGTTAGATGACCAATTGTTATATAAAAATATGGTTTATCAATTATCTTTTGGTGCAAGAAAAGAAGAAATATAAAAACAAGATGAAATTGAAAATAAGTATGCAAACAAAAGATATGATATGAAAGATCGTGATTTTAGAAAATATCAGAAAAAAAATCACCAAATTTGGAGTTTGTATGATAAAGAAAAACTAATTACAAATTTTAGTTACAGATTAAAAAGGAAAAAGATGGTGAGGGAAGCAGCTATGGCCGCCACGTGGCCCAACGTCCAGATGTGGATCCGTGGCGAAGCAGTCAACCAACTGGGTGTGGCCACGTGGTCATTATATGTCAAATTGTATATATAATTTGCCATCCTTATACAGACACAATCGAAGCTGTAGCTCAATTGGTTCGGCTCGGTCTGCTGTAACGCGAGGTCGCGGTTTCGATCCCTGCCCTCTGCGCTTGTTTTTTGCCAGATTAGTCCGGACAGGGCCTGGGTGGGTGACTGGGTGCGCGGGAGGCCCAGGTGAGTCCCAGGCGCGCGGGAGGCCCAGGTGGGCGCGCGGGCTGGCCGGTGTGCCACGCTGGCGCGGCGGGCAGGCCGGGGCGGTGCCACGCTGGGACGGTGGTCCAGATGATGTGGCGGCAAAAAACGATTATAAAATAATAAAATGACATTTGTATACAAAAGATTGTATGGGGTGTTGGTAAGTCTTGCACATGTGGAGCTTTAGGTAACCTGTTCAAGACTTGTGAAAAGAATTTTTTTGCCTGCCATATATTTTTCTGATTAATTTCGTGAATTGTTCTTTTCTCTTTTAATAAAATTCAAAATTATGTACCTTTAATAAAATTTTAAATATGCATAAAATTGTATTTTGACTCTTATGTTCCATTGTAGCCCATGTTTCAGACATAGACAAAGAATTTAATTTTTTTGCTAGTGACAATTCAACCTTTTTTCATTTTTTTATTTTGTCCTATATATAGAATTTTCGGGGCATACTTGATAGGAAAGGCCATAAGGATTATGATGATTCTTAATTTATTGATCGTGATGATTTGCTAAAACATCATTGTGTTATGGGCCAAATTATGACGAAAACGATAAAACGTCACTATGTTTTGGGCCTAATACCCATTACTGCGAATCTATGACGAAAACTAGAGAATCGTCACAGATGGTGCGCCACTATGACATTTTTTTAAAATGTCATGAGAAAAACGTCATAGATCAACACATTTCTTGTAGTGGTGTGACGATAGAGGGTCATATAAAGTGTTTTAAATGAGCCAGCAGCAACCACCTTAAAGTTTCATCTTACTATGAGAAGTACTTTCAAGGAAAAAGTCTAAATTACTACCCTCAAGTATGAACAAATGTCATATAACCCCTTAAAGTATGTTTTGCTTCATTTTACACCTATGACTATCTTAAGCGGTTCTATCATCCCACAAAATATTAACTTAAAACACTATTTATGCATGGAGAAACAAAAAGACAAATCTTACGAAGGGGTAGATTGAACCAATTAAAGTAGTTGCGGGTGTATAATGAACCGAAACATACTTTAGGGGGTTATCCAGACTTTGTCCATACTTGAGGGTAGTAATTTGGACCTTTCGCCTAGTTTCAATATACTTAGCATGTGTTTGAATAAAGAGTTGCAGGGGTTAGGACACGTGGACCCACATGGACCTATGTTTGGATAGAGGGTCACGTGAGTTCGAACTAACCCAGTAGAGAATATGCTGCTTAGATGGGGATCCATTCTATTCCTCCAAAACGAGGGGATGGTCTTAGCCCAGTTCTAATCCTGTGTGTCACGTGAGTCGGGCGTGAGGAGTGGTTACCCTCCAGCCCTATCGTCACCTTTCTTCCTCTCCATTCTTTTCTTGTACGCAGAGGTGGCTCGCATTGGTGCTTGACCCCCCGCTGCACCTTCCCTCCCCCCTCCCCCGCTGTGCCTTCTCTTCCTCTGCCCTCAGCCGCAACCCAGCGCTAGCAGACCACAGATCCCCTCCTATTTCCTACTGGGTGCCAACGAGCCATGCCTCAACTCCTTACCGGGACAAGAGCGCATCACCACCATTGGGAAAAAAACAAGCAGCACTGCAGCACCTTCCTTGCATGTTCGGCGTGATTTGCAGGGGAAAGGTTGGTGCTCTCCCTCCCTATCTATGACAAAGCTCATTGCCAAGATCTTGGCTTACTTTCCCCGAGGTAACGAAACCCTAGCACCTCAACCTGTTCAGTTTTGTCATTGTGTTTTCCATTCATGCCACAAAGAATAATTAGAACATTAGGTGTCATTGCATATGTGTGATGAAAATCTAGGGATGACATATCTCACATTGCTAGACAGGAGTGCTTAACAGTACTTTGATAATGCTCTTAACAGTAAGTTGAACGAAAGTATGACATGGCTACAATTTTTTTCTTTGATTCTTGTATTGTAGATGGATAAGAAGACCAAAGTTTTAATCTATGCTGCTTCCAAATACATGCTCTCATCAATGATGACCATGATTATTGAGTCCAGAAAATGCAACGATTTGCTAGGAGTTTTGGTATTACCTATGGTTCTATGGAGGAAAGGGATGGGATGAGACTAGAGTAGCTAAACCACAAAATTTGGAAGGATGACATGTTTGCGTGAACATGTTAAGACTTAATAGATCCAAGTTCTTTCGGTTTTGCAATCTTTTTAGAGAATGTGGTTTTCTTAACGATACCATCCATGTGTGTTGAGCAACAAGTGGGTATGCTTCTAAATACAATGGGATATGACCTTAGGAATAGGTTAGTTGAAACTAATTTTGATGGATTAGCGGGAATATTAGTTATTATCTTAACAAAGTACTCCATGCTATTGATGAGTTACGAGGAGAACTTAGCCCCTGTTTGGAACATCTCCAACTCCAAAAAATTTACGGAGTTCTTGGAGCTAGGTATTAAGCTCCAAGAAAACCTAGACTTCGAGCTGGGATATACAGAGAGTATTTAGATGAATTATTTTATTTGTAGTTTGTACTAAATTTTGATATTTAAAATATTTTAATTTAGCATAGAAAATACAAATTTAGTCTGGAGTTTGGAGCTAGAGCTATGCCAAAGAGGCCCTTATTAAGTCCCGTCATTGGACACTCCAAATAAAAAAATGCAGGGAAGTCTAGATGGGATCCTTACTTCAAGGTATGAGGCTCATCCCTCTTTTGTTTTCAAATTTATAATAATCTCACAGTCTTAGTCTTTTTATGATTTAATAAAAAATATGATTGTGTTGGACCTGTTATGCATGTAAGAGCAAATGTTCCTAAGGTTATTGACCATGCATTTCGTGGTAGGAAGTCCTATTCCACATAAAATGTAATGGTAGATGTAGATTTTGATCTATGGTTCACCTATGTCTTGCCTAGGGGATAGCACATGATGCTCTAGTTTTACAAGATGTTTAGAACATTAGAATGGTCTTCGGGTTCCACAAGGTAAAAGAGAAGTATTGTCTCAACTCATCCCTAAAAAAATTGAATATAGAAATATAACCAACTTGTCCATCCCATGATAGGCAAATTCTACCTAGTCGATGTTGGATATGAGCCAAACTTGGATTCTTGCGCCCTTTTTGTGCTGTTCGATCAGTTCCACTTGAATGAATGGGGCAGTAATCCTATGCAAAATGAGAAGGAATTGTTCAACCTTAGGCACTTTTCTCTTCATGTCACTGTAGAGTGTGCATTTGGGGCATTGAAGAGGAGATTCAAAATTCTTGATGATGCCATTCCATTCTTCCTTTTTCGAACTCGAAGAAATATTGTTGTTGCTTGTTGAATCATTAATAATTGCTTGGGTCATTCAAGATGTGCGTGGTGAAATTTTTGTGGAGGATGGCAATTGGAAAAGCTATAACCATGATTCAACATCCACATGCCAAACAAATGAGCATGCTGCTATGGTTAATTTCAGGCAGTCAATTGCTCATCAGATGTGGATGTACCGTGAAAACAACAATGTTAACTAATCATCGTTGTTTTTGTAGTATCATTGCTATTTTTCAGTTGTAAGGGTATGAAACGTGTTGTATTTGTTAATGTACTTTGATTGTAAGGACATTTTTTTGCTGAATCCATTTGCATTGGACATATTGCTTGCTGAATCATTTTTCATGTATGCTGAAATTAAAGTTTTTTCTGTACAAGTTAGTGCTGCAGTTGTATTGAACATTGTGCTGAAATTTAATGTTGATGTGCACTGATTTTTTTCTATGTGTTTGTATGGTAGGCAATGTAAGACTTAGCTGAAGGACTTGGGGGAACTAGTGTGCTTGCTACATGGACATCAGATATGTCCTGTTTCATGCTCTCTTTCCTTTCAAATGTGGTGGCTAGTGGCTTAAAGACATCAAAAGGGTTTAAGAAAAAACATCTGAATGCTTGTTCTAGAGCTGTGAATGAGAAGTTCACCACTACGCGATCAGATCAAGAGTCATTTGAAAACATGGCGAAAAGGTTCACAAAGATAAACAGACATAAGAAGTTGAGTGCTCCTCTCTTTAATAAAGATACCTGCATTATTTCACTTGATAAGAGCACTCCAATTGTCATATTATGGTAAACTTGTAGCCCCTTTGCAATGTTTTAATTTGTCTATTTCAAATTTTGTTAACTAAATTCTCCCATTCTAGGATGATAAGGCTGATGCTGAGTTTTTGAACATCACCCTCTTGCACTATAGAGAAATGACAACACTATTTGGAAATATCATGGTTACTTGCAACTTTGCAAAAGACTCAAGTGCAGCTCTAGGTAAAGAAGATAAAGAGGGTGATAGCCTAGAGGAGGGGGACGAAGTTAATACACATGGTGTGCCTGATGGGGTAACTCAAGAGGCAACATCTTCTGCTAGCAGACCCAACAAGAAGGCCAAGACAGCTGAAATTGAGGAGGAGGGGCTGGTTCAAGCTTTCAAAACTTTAGGTACCAACATCACCAGTGTTATAAAAATGGTTCCTAACCAGATAATGAGCTGCCTAGAGACCTATTTGAGACCTTGAACAACGTTCCTCGTTTTAATTCAGCCCACATATCTTTCTACTATGCTCATTTGGTGCTAACTCTCACATGGGCAAAAGCTTTCTACTACAATCTGCCATTTGAGCACAAGTTTCCTGGAATGCAATTGTGATTTGGATGTTTGCAATATTTCTTTTGCTAGAACTTGTACCATGTGTACGCCTTGAACTTCTATCATGTGAGGCTTCAATTTGATGTATTTCCTTGAGCTTACATAAGTTTTAAACTTCTATCATGTAAGGCTTGAACGTCCTTATATTATGTAAGCCTTGAACTTTTTTAAATATTGACTTCAACTTATATTATGTGATGCTTGAATTTGACGTATTACCTTGGCTAGAGAATTTAGAATTCAAAAACTTGCTGTGCAAATTCATTGTGTTGGTACTTGCTGTCACAGCATTTACCTTGGTCTGTTTACAGAATTGGAATTGGATGAATTGCTTGCTCTACATGCCAATTTAATTCAAACCCTTTTTATCCATTCAACCAAACAAAATAATGGGTTGAACTAATCCCAGCAACCAAACAAGAACAGGGTTTGTCCCAACCCTAAAATCAGGGATGGACCCAACCCAACCCACATGGTGCTGAAACCAATTAAACACATACTTACCTTGATCTGAAATGACATGTTTTAATAGAAATTATTGATCAAAGAAATTGGAAGAGAAGGTGTTGTGTATGACATCCATAAAGAAATTGAAAGAACTCCATTTTGTCAATTTTCTCAAAAACATATAGCCACAATTTGTTTTGGTGCAATAAGACACCAAATATTATAATTTTTGTACCAGACAGTGATTGAAGTATTTATGTATCTTACTCCCTGGTCGAACGATATTTTATAAATAGTATTACTATTTATATAGGGCCATAAGCATCTCTATTTCAGTGATATAGTAGTTGTACTAACTTTTCTTTTTTGAAAAAAGTCTAATTTACTACCTTCATGTATAGCACAGGTCCAAATAACCCCCTAAAGTATCAAATGGTCTATTTAACCCCTCGTTTTTTCAACCCGGATCAAAACACACCTTTTAACATATTCATTTAATCTGGTTTGCTGACTAGATTGGCAAAGTATCTCTGGGTCCAGGGAGCCCCTGCCTCCCGTGTCCTGCGTGTCGCCCCTGCCTGCACTGCAAGGTTAGTTTTGATTAGGAGCAGTGAGGGCCCTTCTGGTCCATGCAGGTTGATGCCTCAGTGGACAGATTGATAAGGAGATTTATCACGTAGCCGACAGAAGACGAGTAGGTCACCTGATCCTTTACTGCAAACGTCAATGTTTTAGATGACCTTGCAACAAGAATTATAACTACTTATTTAAATATTTGCTTCTTGGAGAAAATTGATCATGTTACCAGATGCTGTCAAAGTGTTGGAGAGCTGCTTGCTCCCAATCAGCATCTAAATCGACCAAATAGTAGCATAAGGCAGCATATTAAATTCTGTATTCTTCTCGCTACTGCAAACTTAGGAGTGATGTGGACCTAAACATACATGCCACCCAGGATAGAAGTGTCAATTCTAGTCAGCAAAACAGGTTTTAAAACCTCCATAGCAGCAACATGGTTTTAGGTTTGAGGTAAAAGGTGTGTTTTGATCTGGTATAATAAAATCAAGGGATTAAGTGAACCATTTTATACTTTAGGGGGTTATTTAGACCTATGCTATACTTTGGGGGTAGTAAATTAGACTTTTTCCTTGTTTTTTAATAACTTGTTTACGTACATGCAAGTTTAGAATCAAGGCATATGCATAACTGAAAATGTAAATAACAAAAACATTATACAATTTCCAAGCCATGAGCGTACTACCTGATACTAGGAAACTACTTAATTAGGAATCACAAATTCGTATTGCGAGTCTCATGATTACTAATAATTCAAAATATCAAGCTGATTTGGAAAATGAACACCCATTATTTCTTATATGCAAAATCAGGAATATGCATTATTTAAGAAAGTAAAATATCTTTGATTGAGAAAAAATAAAATAGAGTAAATGTTGCAATATATAGGAACGTGGCCTTACTGTTTCCTGCGCTCCTTCCGTTTTAATTTACAAAAACTGCATAAATATCTTCAAATCGTGAATGTTAATTATAAAATCTTATGCCATCAAAACTCCAGCCAGCGTTTACGGCAGCTACTGAATTATGAGAGTGCATCGTTACGCCTTTATAGAATTGGAGCAAGTTTGTTACACGTGAGATGGATGATGCACAATACATGATCTAATTTATTTCAGTTACATGATATTCATAAGTTTTCTATTTTATATATTAACTTACCTTTTTTTTGGAAATCGTTGTGCGTTGTAAATCCATGCTTCTCTTAATCTCACATATATAACTTCATTTTCTTTGTTGCAATATGACACTACAGATGAAAATTGTGTACTAGAAACCGATTGTGAGACTAGTATGTTTGGTATTTTATTCCTTAATTGGTCAAAATATAATTTATGAAAACACTTCATATAATTTTAGGGCCAAAAGTATCTTTGTTTCAGTGATATCATATTATACAACCTTATGTTGAAAAAAATACAAACTCTTTCAAATACATGCTTACATACATTTTAATTTTGAATCTAGGTTAATGTATAATAGAGAAAATGTAACAAAAAACACTATATAATTTGGAAGGCAAGAACTTGAAATCTCAAATGCAATTATGAACGTCAACAAATGAATATTGTGTAGTATGACGAAAGTTATTTCATGAGAAATAAAATGCATTAATCTCTGTTAATTCCTTTTTTATGATAGACGTTTTGTTGGAATGACATTGATGCAGAAATAAAAGGTGTAATTCAACTCTAGTTAATTTGGAATTGCATGGATAGCTGCTACTTGGTCTATATATACACACAAGGTCAGGTTAACGAAACATTATCCCATCGGACTGAGCTCAGTGCAAGAAATCCCATTCAAATATAAGCTGTAGAAATGGCTAGCTACTATCTCCTAGTTGTCATGGTGGCTTCCATCCTTCATGTGGCGTGTGCTACAGCAGCTACCACTTCAGTAAACTTGACAGCAGATGCGACTGGGACAGCGTACGACATCCTAGAGAAGAACAACTTACCACGTGGCCTTCTTCCCAACCGTGTAAAGTCATACACTCTTAACCCAGATGGCAAATTCGTGGTGACCCTCCCTGGCCAGTGCGATTTCCCTGTCAACGTTGGTGGCCAAGCATTCAACTTTCGTTTCGCGAGCACAGTCGGTGGTGTCATCAAAGCAGGATCCATCCATGAGGTGTACGGCGTGAGAGTGCAGGTTAAGTTTGGGTGGTTTGGGTTACGGCAAGTTGATCGGGCCGGTGGCCAGCTCACGCTCCAGGCGGAGCAGTTCACTCAATCTTTTCCAGTCAGCGCCTTTGCCGTGAGCCAGTCCTGCAGTTGAGGATTGATCCGATTGATCCAAGCAGGGACATACGACAGACACGCATCTTGAATAGTATAAGTATGCACGTGTGGGGGTGCATTTTGTTGCACTTCCTGATGTGATCTCAGTAGTATAAAAATGCGTATTCATGTGGGTTGGTAATAATTTGATTGATTTAATAAAAGCACAAGCTGCCTTCTGAGTCTTGGCCCTTGAAGGAAGAAATGAAATGCTTGCAATGAGAATTATTTTCGACCCTTCTAACACTGCCATCAAAACCATTTTTTCTATATTAGTTCTGGCTTTATTTCAAGGGTTAATAAAAAGATATAGTGAAGATAAATAACTGAAGAGCTTGGATATAGAATTAGCTATAGGGAGGGTGCTGAGTTAGCATGTCGACAATGCTCCTCCTCCCTCTCTTGTGTCAAAGTTAGCACTCAGCACTACAAGAGAGGGACGAGGAGCATTATCGACATAGGAGAGGGAGGAGGAGCATTGTCGACTTTGACACTAATGAATTTCCACAACTGTATAGTGAAAAGTTGCTTACTGACAAATCCTTATGATTAGGCAAAATCTGTATGGCGAATATATCCAGATGTGCGCAATCTGCAATGCATGATATGCCTCGTGAGATGCATACCTATGGTCCTCCTTCGTATCAGTGTCCAGAACACAGTTGTCAATATGTTCCTTGCAAATGGAATCCATTAAAATGTATGAGAATTATTGAAAAATATACAGTTTGTGTCATAACCATATTAACAAAAAGATGGACAGGTGCTTCAGTTTGATTTGTTGTCGCGGTCCCGGAGGGGATGACACATATGATGAAATGTCTTTGTTTCTTATAGTCTTCTTTTGTTTTGGAGCGGTGTTTTCCTTGACATATTCGGAGGGTTCTCTTCTGATTTTTGGGGCTTGCGCCCTTGTTAGGCACGTTGGATTTTCTATCATTTTTGGTTGACCCATGGCGTACACTTTTGCTCCCTCGCCCAGTTCTCCTTCATCGTGATGATGAGCCTGTTCACCTTGGGCTTTGGTAGAGAAACTTTGACCTTTCTGCATGAAGTTAGTATTTTTACTAAAGAATATTATTAACTATGAGAATTGCTCTACTTTTGACTTGAACGCTAACTTCCCCTTCTTGCCATTGATATTAAGGTTGAGTTCACCAGCTCCAACGCCGATGTTTGCTTGTGCGGTACTCAGAAATGGCCTCCCAAGTTTGAGTGACGTAATTGTAATAACCTCCATGCCATGTACAACAATGTTCATTGGAACTTAGAAATTTCATATTCTTACCGGAATATCCTCCACAATTCTGGGGCTTCTTGTTTCCACTATGTATAATTTCTTTATTACATCCACAACTTACTAAATTTATCATCCATAGTGGGCTTGTGGTTTTTTCTAGGAAACGACATTAATGTTGTGTCATAAAACTTTTTTCTGAGTGCCATTGTGTCACTCATGAGCGTCTATGTCTACTCCTGTTTTCTCACCAGAATTCTTCTATGCGAGTGATTCTTGGGGTACTTCTTCGGCCTCAGCTTCGCTATCTTCATGACTCATTTCTTTCCTCTTTCCTGACTAGTTGGATATGATGGGAACCGAGTGGTCTTACCCCCTCTTGTGTTGACCACATTAACATCTTCAATAGGTGGATTATTGAGTTGATCAAGAGTCCTTCCTGTCTCAGTTGAAGGCAGGGAAGCAGCTAACTGATCCACTTGAGTTTCAATTATTTTATGTAAGCTGAGTTGATTTTTCATAACAACAAATAATTATAACTTACAATCTATGCTTTCCATGATTTTGTCAACATTATGGATTGTTTCCAATATTTTAGTGTATTTTAATATGGCTAAGATTATTGAAACTACCATTGTTATTGAAATTGCTAACTCCATGGGGTCAATGGTACCCGTGTTCTTGTTGTACTTGTTGCTTATATAGAGGCATCTTCGTTAGTTTCGGGACATTGATTCCTCACAAGTCATGCGAGCATCCATAGCCTGGATAGATCTGTAAGCAGGGACCTCCACCTTATTCATTAGGAGGTCGATCTTGGCGGCTAACATGTCCATCCTATAAATCTAGTGGACTATCTAGGTATGGGGTTGGCCATGATCATTGCTCCAATACTGACTTGCAAACATCTTCACAAACAAACTTTACTTCTAATGAAAAGAAGGCTCCTCCAACAGTGGCATCAATATGCTCATGGGCAGTATGCTTGAGCCAATGGTACAAGGTCTAGATCAGAAACCAATCATGCTTGACATGAGAGGGCATATGGACTTATCATTTTGCTGCTATAAGCTCCTATCCTTGTTCAGAAAAGCATTGGTTTTGCCCATGGAAAAATAATTTGGCGAGATATGCATTGGAGCAATTCTCCAAAGTAGTGATATTTTCATGGTAGGAATAGAACTGCCACATCACCTTCCCAAGTAATGAAAATGGAAAGAGACAACGGAGACGAACAATATCTATTAACGCACCTCATATAGAGAATGTGCTACAAATCTTCTGAAAGTGCCGAAGATGAGCACTAGCATCCTCATTGTTCTTGCCACTTAAGAGACAAGATTGCATCATGTTGATCAGTGTTGGCTTGAGCTCAAAATTCCCATCTCCCACAACGGTTTCTAGCTCAACAGGAATGTTGATGCTGTAGGATGATATCATCGTGCTAGCCATTCTTGCTAAAGTTGAACGTGCCATGTCCTTACAGGCAGTTAGGTCTGTGTTCGCGAGCTTCTTCTGAAGGGGATGATGCAGGGTTAAACACTTCTCATAGGTGACTTGTGACTCTTTCCTGGCAGCTCGAAAGCAGTCATGCACTACTCTAATTTATCTAGAGAAAACGGAGCAAGGGTAAGCCTGTTTGAGTTGTGGTACACTAAATTATGATAATTCTTTTTTGACCAGAAATAAATTATGATAATATATTTTAAGATAGTTGCTTCGCCAGCAACAATGCCAAAAATATGTATGCATGTATTTCTTATGTCCCAAACATTAATTCTGCAAGCACATAGAATAACCGTTCTAACATTTTTCACTAGGTAGTATTTTAGAGTATTGTATTTACAATTTTTCACAAGGAAGCATTTATAACTAAGATCATCGATAAGCAAATCTAATAAACATATCACAACTTTGTGGAAAATAACCTAGCATGGTAAGGTAAATGATATGAGTGGTGGATATAACACATGAGGAGATCCAATATAAATAAAGAAGAAGCTAACAAGCTAGGTAGCTGGGAGAACAACAAGCCAACATGTGTAAGGTAAACGATATGAGTGGGTAACATAACACACGCGAGGAGGTCCAAGATAAATAAAGAAGAGGTGTACTAGTGTTAACACCAAAAATTAGCACCAGGAAGAGGCTGACATGTGGGCCGAATTTGGTGGAAGGATGCCATTCGGCTAAAAGGCTTTCTCTGAAGCATTCGGCAAAGATGCTCTGCGGTCGGGAACGCGTCGCCATTCGGCCAAGGAGTTTTCTCTGAAGCATTCGGCAAAGATACTCTGCGGTCGGAGCGCGTCATCATTCGGCAGAGGCGTTATTCCGCAGGCGAAAAGAAGTAACATTCAAGAGGCGTGATGACGTGGATCAATGCAAGGAAAAGGCCGGTTCGAACAAGGAAAGCAATATGGGCACGAAGATTCGTCATTTATTTTTAGAAACAAGTGTTGTAGTCGTGTCCGACTAGGAATTGTATCAAGACCTGGGTATAAATATAAACCCATGGCAGTTGTAAAAGGATATACAATCAATCGTACAACAAACCGGCCCCGTGCCAACATCGAGTCTTTAGTCGTGTCGTCGAGTCCTTCGAGAGGAGTCATCGATCCGTCGACCTCCGTAAGTACCGGCAACCTTGTATCATGCTTAGTATCATGCGGTGGATTTAAGCTTTGATGCAAGTAGTCTTGTTACCATGCTTAGTATCATCCGGTGGATTTAAGTTGTGGTTTCAAGAAGGTTCCTCTGTTAGGTCATGAGCCATGCGGTGGGCTAAGATCTAGTATGGACCAAGTTATCGGCTCTGTTAGATTTCGGCAAGATCTAACAGATTCATTAAGTTACCCCGTGTTGCTTCGTTTTTACTATGTGCTTAATTCATGCAACACACCTTTGCCCAATCTAGATCGGCTAGAATCGGCTTTACTTTACGGTGCGACGACTTATCCCCTCATAGCCGAATCCGAAACCGATCTAGGTTGCTACGTGTCGCGGGTTCAAGCTTGTCGGCATCGTGTAGATCTTGACAGAACCGGGTATCATGCGGTAGATGCAGGTTTTTGGATCGTCTTAGAGCTAATCATCCGGTGGATTAGAATTCGATTCGACCTGATAGATTTATCTTTACCGATTAGGCTTGTTCCTTCGCCATGGACCCCGATTCGGCTAAATAGCCGCATTCGGTAGTGCTCTCACGAGTGAACGTGTGTTCGTGGGTTTGCATTGGACAATGAATGCTTTTAGCCTTTCACGATTAGATTGTATCATGCGGTGGATTGATCTAATCTGATTAGTGGTGTGGTCTCAAACAAGTCGTATCATGCGGTGGATTAACTTGTTTGCTATCATGCTTGACGGGTGCTGCTTTCGGCCTATGCATTCTTTGTTTACTGCGAATTTATGATCATGTTTCACCCTTTTATTTATCTATCATGCTCTGTTTCTCGTTAATCGGCTATGAGTACGTGTTCATTCGGTTGAAAGCCGATCTTTCGTCATGCTTACGTCACGCATTCGGCAGTGCGCTCCTTGCGTGCCTTGCCGATTGCCGAATGAGGTTTTAACTGCCGACAGATAGCTTCCCTGTAGCTATATGTCTCTCAAGATTGGCTTCGATGCCGCAAACATGGAACTGTCTGGTCTCACCCGGCACGTTCCAGGTTTTAATCTAAACGTTTTTATCCCTTTGTTAGTTTTCAGGCAAACTGACTGGCACGCTTCCGGATTCGAAAGCCCGGGCCACGTTTGAAGCCAGCTTTGTTCGGCTTGCTGTGTGCTTGGCGTGAGGTGCGGATTTTACGTCAACACACTTTTTGGCACGCCCGGTGGGACACACACAAGTTTTCAAGATGCCTGAGTTGAGCGACATCATGGATGTCACTTTGGAAGAATTGTCTGAAGAGCATCAACAGATGGTAAAGGCTGCTGCTAGTCAATTCATTAACAAATGTTTACTGTCTTTCGCCAAGAACAGGAGTGGTGCACCTTTTCTCAAGTCTGATCTGCCAAGAGTTCTCCTTCCTGGGCAATCTGATCTTACTGAAGAAGAAGAGAGGGAGAGATTCTCGGGCTTGTTATACAAAGCTTTGGGAGAGACAATGACCAATCACAATGCCGCGTTCTTAAACAGTTTTCGGCATACAATGATAAGCATTTTTGGTCAGCATGTGGATAAACCCTTTGAGCAGACACATGGGCAATTGGGTGGCCCGACATACTTCAATGTTCAAGCACCAGTTCAGAAACCACATGGTAAAGGAAATGCTGATGAAACTGGAGGTTCTGGTGTTAAAGATATAAATGGACAACCGATTCGGCAAGATCCTCAGCTTGCACTGCCGAAAACTCGCACATACGGTGATATGGCATTCGGCACCACAGGGAATCCGCCTGCTTCTGCTTACAAGATATCTCCCTTGAACAATAGACTGCAGAGAGATTTATATGGGAATGGATACTCGGAGTTCCTGGACTACAATGCTATTAACGCTCTCCCGAATCCCGGGTATGTAGGCGTTGCGGGGATGCCCGCTGGAAGACCGGGGAATCAAGATTCAAATGTCGATCTCATGGTACAGAAAATGACCGAAGTGCTGCAAAATCAATTCGGTCTGAAACCCAAGAATCAAGGATATATGTACTCACCTCCCTTTCCAGAGTGGTACCAAAGGGTGTCGTTGCCGAGTAGAGTCAAGGTTCCTACAGAATTCACCAAATTCTCGGGACAAGATGATACAAGTACTGTGGAACATATAGCTCGATATCTGATGCAGCTTGGAGAGGCTTCGGCAGATGAGGCTTTCAGAATCAGATACTTTCCTTTGTCACTGACGGGCCCAGCTTTTACGTGGTTTGCTTCTTTGCCTGCTCAGTCAATTTGCACGTGGAAAGATCTAGAGCAGAAATTCCATGCTCATTACTATACCGGTAGTACAGAGAAGAAGTTGGTTGATCTAACCAGCTTGAGGCAAAGGAATAATGAAACACCTACAGAATTTCTCAGGAGATTTAGAGAAACTAAAGGCATGTGCTTTTCCTTGAACATACCTGATGATCAGTTGGCCGGAATGGCTGTTGCTGGTATGTTGCCTGCCATTCGGGAGAAGTTATTCGGGATGGAATTTGATGATCTTGGCCAGCTGTCACAGAGATTAGCATTGATGAGCAATCAAGCATATGGCTTTAAGAAAGACGCTAGATTTGCTAAACACAATGATATAGCTGATATCTATAACCAGTTCCTCGAAAGGGCAGATCAAGAAGATGAATACGAAGACAATGAAGAAGTGGCCATGCGCCACCTATCGAGTC
>OAMR01000398.1:554473-566233 GCA_900205405.1 Echinochloa crus-galli | reverse complement strand
CACTATATACTATATAGTAGTAGGAAGATTTGAATCATAGAACAAATTGGAGTTTGACCACCCAAACCAGATGGGAATATATGACTGTAATATTCAAGTAAATCTTTGCTTTAGTTATTTACATTTCTGCAGTCTGATAAGTAATTCCAGGATAGTCTAGCAGTCCTTTTCCCATAATGTTTTTTTTTCTACTGAACAACTACGTTCATGTTCCTCCTGAATCTTTCAAATGCGTTACAGTAATAATGTCTCATCAATTCACAATTGTTTGCGCATCTGGAAATAATAAACATTTTTTGTTAATAAAAAAACTGAACATTGGGGTCTGAAAACTGAAATTTCTAAGAAAAGATCTATTCTTTTTGTGACAGGTTTAAGGTATCCTTTCACAGTTTCGCTTTGTTTCCTTCCTCATACATTTAACATTCTTGATGCCTTGCTCAGTGATTCTACCCAAATTAATTCACTTGTACAGTACCTTCAGTGCTCTTTTTTAGAATCATGATTGCTCAGAACTGACGCATTCTTGTGCAAGTGTTGTCAGGATACATGAGGTCTAGATTAATGGAATTATCTTTGCTGCTTTGCTGATTTCATATAATTCAACCTTTTCTGGTCACACATGAAGACATTTGTGATCAGGATAGTTTGGTTGCAAATACCTGAGCTTTTTATGATTTGTTGACTCCATTTTGTAAAATAGTAAGGTTTTGGCATGGACATAATTGAAGGTTTTTCTCGTCACACATGGTATGTGATCAGGCTAGTTTGGCTCCAAGTAACTGAGGATTTTATAGTAAGCTTGCTTCATTTTAGAAGATAGCAAAGTTTTTGCATCATTATTTATGACGAGGAAACTAACTCTGTCTGCTAGGTAATTGAAGTTTTTCTATTCATGCATGGCATTATATGCAACTTTGGTTAACTTGTAGGCCATCTGAGGATGGCAGTCAATGGGACAAGGTCACAATCAAACTACAAGAATGGTATGGCACGCTTCCGGATTCGAAAGCCCGGGCCACGTTTGAAGCCAGCTTTGTTCGGCTTGCTGTGTGCTTGGCGTGAGGTGCGGATTTTACGTCAACAACTAGCTAGATGAGAAAACAATGAGATGAGTTAATATTATGAAAGTCTATCAACTCATGTCAACTTCTAACGAACACTTCAAGAGCACACAACAATGTCTCAATGTCATTATTCTAGATTTCTCTCTTATCTTTGGGCACCTCAGACCGACAAAATTCGTGGATGGCATGAAAAGGGGAGTTGGCCAATCCACCCCAATCCTACATACAATTTAGAACTAACTAGTGAACTACATAGGTGGGACATGGCTATCACCATCGGCTGGCTACTACATCATCTATCTGTTGAACTTGGTGCAAATCAGATCAAAGAAGAGTTTTAGGCACCACAATAAAATTGATCAACGAATGTTCCCCCATGATAAAAATAGAGAATCCCTTAGTCCAAAATGGGCTTCGGCAAGAAACCTGCTGAGAGAGAGGCTAGAGTAATTATACTAGAGCCAAGGCTCAGGCGACTATAGTCTAAACTAGAAATATTGCATTTAGAAGTTGAATATATTGGTAACTGAAGTTTTACAAAATAAAATGAAAAGGTAAAATAGCTTATACCAAAACCTCTGAAGACTCTTCCAAAACCCCTATGAAAAACTCGACTCGCCTCTAACTCCAAAATACTATCCTAAAACTCAAGTAAGAAACAAAGTGAAGTGGAGTGCTCCTTTTTGGTGTCTTGCTTTAGAACCGAGCGACCCTATATATAGGTGGAGTTTAGAAGGGGGTACTTGTAGGCTAGTGGCAGAGGCGGTTGTATGGTGGACCCAAGTCGGTTACCCACCTTGGATCCACTGCCTCCACTGGCCTAAGGCTAGTGGCAGAGCCAGGAAGTTGCATGGCTGTGTGAGCCAAGGCAGGGTCCGTCGACCCTATCCAGGAACTGGAGGACTTCCCCCTCTTCTCCAAGGGATGGCTTGGATGGGTTGATAGGAAAGGTCAGGGTTGATCCATGGTTTGGTGGCACCATGTATTCAAGCGAGGCAGATGAAGTCGCTTAGATTGAGTCACAATTATACCACTGGGTAGGATTGTTCTAAAGTATGTTTTACTCCATGTACGTGACTGAAGATGACATAGAGATGGACTAGCGGGGGGAGGCTTGATCAACCCTAGTGGGTTTGGCCAAACCTGGCCCAGGTTCATTCTGTCCAAGTTTGGTCCAGTTTCTCACAACACTCAAATATTTATACCAAATCTATCAGAACTTTATTAGATTAGATGAAGCGTGCATGGAACTTAGCATATACTCCATTTACATGCCGAGAAATTTGTGGTTGGGTATAGAGATAACAACCACCACCAGTGTACATTCTCAAGACTAATTCATAAGTATGAATCAGCCGGTTTCCTTCCCCCGAGTGTCTTACCACATATATACTTATCTTAAACTCCTTCTAGCTCTAAATATATATTGACACTACTGTTTCTTACCATTATCGTTAATCCAAAATAGTCACTACTAGATTCATAGTGACAAGTTAGACTTTCAATATATTTAGTTACCATTATTTAATCTTATTTTAATATAATTTATTAGTCAAAGAAACTGGAAGAGAAAGTGACGTACGACACCCCTAAAAAATTGCAAGAACTCCATTTTCTGCTTTTTTTCAAACCCAAATTACCAAGATTTGTTTTGGTGCAATATGACACTGATTGTGGGAATAATATTTGTGTTGTTTCTCTAATCTAACAATTATTTATGAAAAATACATAAATATCTTCAAATCAGGAATGTTAATTATATAAACTTATGCCGCCAAAAACTCCAGCCAGCCTTTACTACAGTTATTACTGAGTGTGCCACCATACATCTTTATAGAATTGGATCAAGTTTGTTGCAATTGATATGGATGATGCACAATACACATGATCTAATTTATTTCAGTTACATGCATGCCATTCATCAGTTTTCTATTTTATATACATACCAGTTTTGACAATCTTTGTGCATTGTAAACTCCATGTTTCTCTCAATCTCACATACATAACTAAAATTTATATTGGTGCATTGTGTCACTAAAGATGAAAATTTACCAGAAACTGATTGGGAGACTAGTATTTTGGTATTTTATTCGTTGGTCCAAACATAATTTATGGAAAATGCTTCATATAAATATAGGGCCAAAAGTATCTTTATTTCTGGGATATAATATTATGAATTATACAAACTTTTTGGCTACATGCTTACATACATTTAAATTTTGAATCTAGGCTTATGTATAATATATAAAATGTAAATAAAAAAGCACTATATAATTTCATAGACAAGAACTTGAAATCAACTGCAATTATGAACGTGAAAATAAAAATGAAAATTGTGTAGCATTATGAGTCATTTAATAAGAAGTAAATTTCAATTAAATCTTTGTTGATTCCTTTTTTCGGATAGACGTTTTGGTGGAAAGGCATTGATGAAAAAATTAAAGCAATTTAGACTCTGATTAATTTGGAATTGCATGGCTAGCGTCTACTTGGTCTATATATACACAAGGTCAGAACACGCTGATTATCCCATGAGACTGACCTCCGTCCTGTAGCTAGTGCAAGAAATCCCATTCATATATAGGTTGTGGTGACCCTCCCTGGCCAGTGTGATTTCCCGGTTAACGTTGGTGGCCAAGTATTCAACTTTCATTTCGCGAGCACAGTCGGTGGCATCATCAAAGCTGGATCCATCCATGAGGTGTACGGCGTGAGAGTGCAGGTCAAGTTTGGATGGCTTGGTTTAGAACAAGTTGATCGGGCTGGTGGCCAGCTCACGCTCCGGGCGCAGCAGTTCACCCAATCGTTTCCAGTCAGCGCCTTTGCTGTGAGCCAGTCCTGCACCTGAGGATTGATCCGATCGATCCAAGCAGGGACATACGGCAGACACGCATCTTGAATAGTATAAATATGCACGTGTGGGGATGCATTTCGTTGCACTTCCTGTTGTTAGTATAAACATGCCTATTCATGTGGGTCGGTAATTTGATTGATTTAATAAAATGGTGCATTTTGAATCTTGGCTCGTGATCAGGCAAACCCCCTTCTGCTGTCTTCATGATGAATCCCGATTTGGCTCTCCCACCACCACTTTTCTCATACTTTTGCTTGTTTCTGTTCCCAATGGTACTCTGTAATTTCCGTTCTGGTAATGAAATGGGGTGAGCCTCGTGTCGGAAAAATATATGTTGTTTAAGGATATTCTTATACAGGTCAAACTTTTTAATTTTGACCATCAACACCATGTACAAAGATTGATAATGTAAAATAGGCGCTACTAGATTCATCATGAAGAGTGCTTTCAATATATATTTAATTACCATTAATTTAATCATATTTCACTGAAATTATTAGCCAAGAAACTGACAAGAGATGGTATTGTAGTATTGTAGGCATTGTAATGAAAATTGCAAGAACTCCGTTTATCGCTTTTTCAAACCCATATAACGAAGTTTGTTCGGGCGCAATATGAGACTGATGGGGGGGGGGGGGTCTATTTAATCCCTGATCCAAAGGTAATGTATGAAAATGCATTAGTATATTCAGTTCAGGAATATTAATTATACAAAACTTCTGCCACAAAGAATTCTGCCAGCGTTTACTGCCCCCCAAATTCAGAGATGCCGCCATACATCTTCATGTAGACTTGGATCAAGATTGTTACCTGTGAGATGGATGATGCCCAATACATGATCTCAAATTATTTACGTTACAACATGTCATTCATCAGTTTTATGTTTTATTCAACATACTTTTTTTGGTGCAACGTGACACTAACGATGAAAATGGGTGTACCCAAAATTTGTTGTGAGACTAGTATTTGGGTATTTTATTCCTTAGTTAAAATAGAATTTATGAAAATGCTCCCTATACATATAGGGGGAAAAGTGTCTTAAATTCAGGGATATTAATTATACAAACTTATGTTGCAAAAAATTATATATACAAATTTTTTGAACACATGTTTACATACATTTAAATTTGGAATCAAATTATGTATAATATAGAAAATGTAAATAACACAAATCAGTTCTTCTTTTGGGAATCACGTATGTGAGGTTAGGGGTGAAATCGGTCGAAAACGATTGAAAATTTTCATTATCATTTTCTAACCATATTTTTTATTCAGAAAAGAAATAAAAAACGACAGATTCAGAAATGGTAGCGGAAAAGTCGGCACATCGGAAACAGAAATATCGGATCGAAAACATGTCGATATCGGTTGAAATCGATGATTCAAATCGAAAACTTTGCAAAGTAATTTCAACAACCAACATTATTACACATTTATATTTTATTAGTTATGCCAATATACATCAAAAGAAAAAACTAATGGAGCTATGTAGGGTGGGGATCTATTTCTATTTGTAGCCAAACAAAAAGAACTCATTTGGAAAAGAAAAAACAAGAAAAGAAAATATGGCTGATCTATTCAACACAGGCAACATGGCTGGAATTATTTGTGGGCTCACTATACCAGGCTGGCAGGCTAGGAACAAGCACGTACGTGGTATCCTCCTCCACTACATTGTGGCCCACGCGGCCCACACAACTGAGCACATGGGAGGCGGAGGCTCATAGCGTGCAGTGAGGCAGGAGGCAGCTGTCGCCCTCAGCGATTTAATTGGGCCATATTTGGATTTTAGATGGAAAATTTCCGAGTAATTGGATCGGTAGAGCTATTGGTGGTACAAATTCACTATCGTTTTTCGATTAAATTTTTTCATTTCCGTACCGTTTTCGTTTGATCGGGATGGGAATTTTTCAAAAACGAAACTCGATTGATCGAGAATTTCCGTAATCGTCTTCATCCCCATATGAGGTGCATTTCGTTGCCATTTCTGATGTCTAAGTACTATATATATGACCATGCCTTTTCATGGGCGTGGGTAATTTGATTGATTTAGCAATAAAAGTGCATTTTGGGTCCTGCCCTCGTGGAGTAATATAGCTCTGAGAGATTCGATTGCATTTTGATTACAGCCACTAGCTTTTCAAATGTATACATCTTTCAATCATAGCGGAACTATGCTTGACATGTGAAATACTTTAAAAGTTTGTAGCAGTTGTCACTAGCTTTTGTGGCAATTAAAGCGTCGGCCAGTGCCAATGTGCCATAGACCATGGAGCTCATCCCCTCTGGGCAGAAGATCCTGCAATTGATGATGGACTGTACTCGAGCACCTATAGATTCGTTCTCCATGACGGCCAGCTGCTGTAGTCATATATCCGACCGTGTCAGGGACCGCGAACCCACTCGTTGGCAACATCGCCTGTGCTGTCTGCCACCGGTGTCCATCCACGGAACGTTCCGTACGTATCCTATGCAGGGAACCAAATTCTTATGGCATGATCTTTGCAAAAAAAATTTACTCCCTCCATAGATGTCGTTTCGGACCAGAGTTTAGTCAAACATTGAAAATATAAATCATGAATAACTTTTAAATTATTGAGTTTGGAAATATAAAAAATATATGAATATATTTGTCTTAAAAAATATTTTCATAAAAGTATACATATATTATTTTTTAATAAATATTTTTGTAAAAATAAGAAGTCAAAGTTACGTTTTGGAGACCGTGTCGTTGTCCGAAACGACATATAAATGTGATACGGAGGGAGTATTAAGTATATATGTTGATATGAGCGAGCTCTAATCTAATTGTTGTTGCACACATCCTTGATATTTTTTAATTTGTTGAAAAACACATGTGAATGGACAGAAAATCACTTCGATATTCAGGGATATGCATGAAACAAATGTATGTACTTGGAGTTCTTTGATAGTTGTTGCAGCACTACCATGAATAAATCTTTGGCTGATCTTCCACCACATGGTAAAGTGAAGGAAAGAAACCATCTAGATGCTGGTCGCATGCTTGCGTCGCCTCAATCACCAAAGCTAGCTAGGGTGACCTTTCAAAAAAAGATTGAGAGCACCGCCAAAGCATATGCAGTCTATACACAAATATAGTGGTACATTGTGAATTTGGGGGGAAAGACAGAGTACTTCGAACTGAGCAAACTGGTATGAGCAAAGCACACGCACACGTTGCCCGCACTCAGCTCACTCGACCATAATTTCTCCCGATAACATTTTTTCTGTATAGGGATTCATCATTTGAACAAATGTACATGTTTCTCCTTTTCCGAGACCTAGCATTGAAGCAGATAAACATAACCTACCCATATGAATACACATGATCTAAATGCAAACACTTTGCAGAATAAAAGGGTGGGCTTTTTGCCTTTTTCTAAGCTCAATATGTAGAAATACCATGTTTCTACATACGACATAATTGTTTTTTCTTTATGGCAACAGGGCCAAGCCCCTGCTTGTTATATATTAAAAAAAGGAAAAAGGAACAGAGTTAAGAAAGATTACGAAAATTGTCCAACCACTTTGTTTGTTTTTGGGAAGTACTTCTTTTTGCACGGTAGATAACCATTACAAATTCGTACTTAATTAAGATTCTTTTTGCACGGTAGATAACCATTACAAATTCGTACTTAATTAAGATTTCTTTGTTCTTTTTGTTCGAGTCCTCGACTTGAAAATGCAGCTAGACGTTAGAAGTCTAAATGGTCCAACACTTCGGTATTATAATGTCCATAAAGAAGTGGAGTTGCAAATTATTTCTGAAATTTTCCAGGACCTGAAAATCTGCTGAGGTTGCAAATCGACTTGAACCTGCAGGTTGAATAAAAGTCCACCTGTCTTTTGAAAAATGACTGTAGAAAGAGGTGTTGGCAGAGACCCAATGCAATGTACCATCTTGGCATGGAGCGCATACAATCCTGTAGCTATATATTCTTCCTATTAAAGTAGCGCCCTAGTATATATTCAGTCTAGCTATCGTTCAGCAAAAGGTAAAAAAGGATTTTGTGCTTCGTATGGCTTGAGCATTTCCTTTGCTCACACCCACATGAGCATTTTTTTTTGGGGAGAACCCACATGAGCATGTCACTAAGTACAAAATTAACAAACAAATGTACCTGTGAAATCAGGCATCGTTGGTAAAATATGGCTTGGGTGTGCTAACTATCTCTTGGGCAATGATGGAAACAAAAACACAGGACATATGGTAGGCTTTTATCCTACTCAAGAAAGGGTGCCATGCACCAATGAACGACCAACAACAGAGATCACATGCGTGCTCTTCCGGCCCTATTTCATGCCTCTCTGCTCTGAGCCACTGCACTCTGTCTGAGATACAAGACGAGGATCTCCTTTGTTCTCCGGTTCTCCCCAACTCTACCAACGGCCATCACCATGCATCTGGACTTGCAGGTACGTCTAGTTTCTTTCCTGTGCGATCAACCAACCTCGCTCTGCTCGGTGTCGCCCTAGCTCCCAACTGCTGCTCGATTTGGTATATTATCTAGTTCATTGCTACTTGTTTTTCTAGATTATGGGTGAAGCAGAGGCATGTATTACGGTAATTAATGCTATCCATTCCCGGTGTTTTAGGTGCCGTGCCTTGTACTTGATTTTTATTACTCCCATGTTACTCTTCCGTTGGTTACATCTCCTAGTACTAAAAAAAGAGATGTGCATCACTACATACGTAGTGATAATCTAAGATTAAGCACTGCAACAAGAATCATATCAACCGGATAAAAAAGAAATACGTGTTATTTAGGCATGCCCTAAAACAAAATTTTGATGACTTACCTCGTGCGTCTAGCAACTTGAATACAACAGTAACACACTGCACAAAAAAATCGTTCCCAGATCTAACGTTACAAGGATTTCTGTCATGCAAGATGAGGATCCGAGCTATCAGTACGCTTTTCTGCCTCCTCGTCCTCGCTGGAAGTTATGGTGCTGCTGCCATTTCTGCTGGAACCTCAGATGGCATGGAGCGCTGGGGATACGTGGAAGTCCGGCCAAGTAACCCACTGCACACAATCAACGTTCTTCTCTTCACATTTAATTTGTAAGTGCATTCCGTCCATGCTAACTTGCTGCTCCGCTCTGGTTCACCGTTGCCATCAGAAGCCCACATGTTCTGGTGGTACATCAAGAGTCCACAGAGGGTGTCATCCCCAGGAAAACCATGGCCAACCATCCTCTGGTTGCAAGGAGGCCCAGTATGTACTCCTGTATTCATTCATCCTCCTCTCCTCTCACTGCAAAGTTTCGAAGTTTTTATCGTGTTCTTCTGAAACAGGGACAGTCCGGCATAGGGAGCGGCTACTTGTCAGAGATTGGGCCTCTTGACGTCGACCTCAACCCACGCAACTCGACGTGGCTGCAGAAGGCCGACCTCATTTTCGTGGTTCGTCAAGGAGACCTCTGTTTCTTGCACCTCCTATGCTGCCAATTTCTAAGCTGATGTATGCTGCATTGCTGCCTGACATCGTTGGCTGCAGGAAAACCCAGTGGGCGTCGGATTCAGCTACGTGGATGATCCGAGCGCGCTAGCGAAGACGGACTTGCAGGCAGCAGCAGACTTGACCGAGCTTCTCAAGGAGCTCGCCAAGGCCAAAGAGGTACCCACCCTACAGAGCAGCCCTCTGTTCTTGGTCGGTGAGTCCTA
Source organism: Echinochloa crus-galli (assembly GCA_900205405.1). Lineage (NCBI taxonomy): Eukaryota > Viridiplantae > Streptophyta > Magnoliopsida > Poales > Poaceae > Echinochloa > Echinochloa crus-galli. The sequence goes on along the minus strand of OAMR01000398.1, from coordinate 556,623 downwards.
CGGCGGCAAGCTCGCTGCCATGGTCGGCGTCTCCATGGCAAAGGCCATCCGTGGCGGCACCCTCAACCTTATTCTCGGAGGTTGGGAAACACTGATCTCCAGTACTCGATCTGTAGATAATGAATCAAGAAGCAGCTAGGATGACTATGCGGTAAGGAAATCAGTTCTTGAAAACTTTTCTGTCGATCACGTGAGGTTGTTGGATAATTGTAACGAAATTGTTTGCTCGATGCATGGTGGCAGCTGTCGTATCCCTGGCTGCTGCAGGGAGTTTCTAGGCTCGATGACAACGCCGTGGGCAAGGCCATCATGTAAGCTATATCCCTGGCAGCCTACTGATCGATCTACTAAGTGGCCTTAGCTTGTCTGAATTCATCTGGCCTTATCTCAGGATGGCAGTGACGGTGAAGCAGCAAATGGCCGTGGGACAGTTTGTGGCAGCTTATAAGACGTGGACTAATCTGCTCGACTGTTGACAGCCAAAATTGGCTTTGGCCCGACCAAACCGGTCTGACCGATTTGCCAAACCGGTCAGACCGGTTTAGGTTCTGTAATTCGAGTAGGATTAGGATTCCGAGTTTAGTCCCATATTGTAACCTATTCGAAAGGGGTAAGACTTCCCCGGCCTATAAATATAAAGGCTAAGGCCGATTGAGATGTATTCCAATCGAATCAAACACGTTTATCCTTTACTTTTTTATCTCTCAAACCCTAATCATTTCCAACCCCCATATTCTGTTCTTTGCTCGTCTCTACAGCGTTCAAGGGCGTTCTAGGTGGCCTGCCTAATGTTCCCCGTTTTCCACAAAACAGAGGTGATGGGAACTATCAAGCTGAGTTAGCTAAGTTTAAAGAAGATATAGCTAATACACTTAGAACAAGACTCGGGCTTGATTTGGGTAATTCACGCTTGTATCAAAAACCGTATCTGCCTGAATTTGATTTAGTTGCTTATCCTAATGGTTGGCGTGTTCCTGATTTTATTAAATTCAGTGGCGAAGATAATAGAACTCCTTGGGAACATATTAGTCAATATATCTTGCAATTAGGAGAAGCATCATTTTATGAACCATTGCGTGTACGGTTGTTCTCATTATCTTTAACTGGAACTGCTTTTTCATGGTTTTCTTCGCTTGCTCCTAACTCTATTCAAAATTGGACTCAATTGGAGCGTAAATTTCATGATCATTTCTTTAGCGGAGAAAACGAGGCTAAATTGTCTGATTTGACATCGGTTAGGCAAAGCCGAGAGGAATCAGTTCTTGATTACTTCAAAAGGTTTAAAGATGTTAAGAACCGATGTTTTAACATAACTGTTTCTGAAAAAGATTTAGCAGATTTAGCTTTTGCGGGCTTACGGTCTCATTTCAAGGAAAAACTAGAGGGTTCTGATTTCCTTACTATTAATCACTTGCAAATGAAGGCTATGAGTCTAGAGCTTAAGTTTAAAAATTCAAAAGAATCTGCTAAACCTCATCGTTCGAACGTGCATGTTGTTGATAATGATTCTGATAGTTCGGATGATGATAAAGAAATTTATCCTGCTCAATTTATTTGGTCATCAAAAAATAAACCTGGTTCTTGTCCTTCATTGAAGCCGATTCAGAAAAATCGGCAAGAAAAAAAATTTACTTTTGATGTAGCCAAATGTGATCGTGTTTTTGATGAATTGTTTAAGAATGGCTTTGTTAAACTTTCTCATGCAATTCCACCAGCCGATCAATTGAAAAATCGTGCATATTGTAAGTGGCATAATTCATTTTCTCACGCAACGAATGATTGCAATGTTTTTCGACGACAGGTACAATCGGCCCTTAATGAAGGTCGATTAGTGCTAGCTGAAATGCAAGTTGATAAGGCTCCTTTCCCTGTTCATATCTCTACGGCATTCAAGGGCGTTCTAGGTGGCCTGCCGACCCTAGAGCAACCCCAGATAGCTTGAGCTCCGACGGGGTCCCTCCCGAGCTCGAGTTTCTAGGTCTTCACGAGTTCCTGCCTGAAAGCGGTCTGACCGGTTTCAGGAACCGGTCTGACCGGTTTGCCCAAGGAGCTCAGGAGTTGGCCGTTGTGACGGCCGTGCTGCGCGTTCGATCGATCTCGAGTGTGTTGGCGCGTTTTTGTGTCAACATACTTTTTGGCGACTCCACTGG
>OAMR01000398.1:522136-550412 GCA_900205405.1 Echinochloa crus-galli | reverse complement strand
CCCTTTTCCAACCCTAATTGTTGTCCTTTGCTCGTCTCCGCGACATTCAAAGGCGTTCTAGGTGGCCTGCCGACCGTAGAGCAACCCTAGATTGCTTGAGCTCCGACGGGGTCCCTCCCGAGCTCGAGTTTCTAGGTCTTCACGGTTTCCCGACCAGAAGCGGTCAGACCGGTCCTTCAAACCGGTCAGACCGGTTTGTCCCGGGAAGTCAGGAGTTGGTCGTTGTGACGGCCGTGCTGCACGTTTGATCAATCTTCGAGTGTGTTGGCGCGTTTTTGTGTCAACATCGACCTCATCGACTCCAAGAGCGGCAGCGTTGTAAGTTTCTGACCACTAACTCGATCTTAGCAACATTTTCATGTTACAGTACTACTACACCGCACTATACAGCAGAAAAGTGCAGAGATGGTTTGGCAGTTGGGGAAGCTTAGCTTTATGACTTTGTGCAGAATATGGAGAACTTCGTGCTGGACACAACCGTGAGCTCAATGACATCAAACTTTGCCGCACGACCATTGTTGTCCCTGGGCCACAGCCAGGTGGCTTGGAAGGATGCCTCCAGCACCATCAGCGACACTGTAAACGGGGTCATCAAGCAAAAGTTCAAGATCATCCCCAAGAGTTTAATGTGAGTGTCTCTGCTCTTACATGGCACAATCCAAAATACGATTGCACATTGACCAATATTGTTTTCTTCTCTGTGTTCATCCTCTGATCAACTCTGTGCAGCTGGGAAGACGTGTCTCTGCAGGTCTTTGATGCTCTGGCCAACGACTTCATGAAGCCAGCGATCAATGAGGTATGAGAACGAGTGAACGACCTATTGTGTCTATTATATCTGGTCAATTTTTAGGTTCATTAAATGAGACGATGGATTGTTTGGAGTTTATCGGTCCTTCCCTGCTGCAGGTTGATGAGCTGCTGTCATATGGCGTGAATGTAACAGTGTACAACGGACAGGTGAGGAGCAAAGACATCTCATGACTCACGATATTTTTGATCGAGTACATTTTGTTAGAGAATATTAAGGTTTATACTTTATAGACGCATACCATAACCCATGTCTTCATAAATCAACGACACGACTATTATATAGGGCATATAGCATATACTCGCAGCGCTAACTACTCTTCCTTCTTTTCGAAGTACGACGTCATCTGCTCAACGTTTGGCGCAGAATCATGGGTGAAGAGGCTCAAGTAAGGCTTCATCTTACCATTTATGCTACTTCTTGGTTCTGGCATAATTCAGACTCGTAATTCTCACTTGACCTGCATTTCAGGTGGGATGGACTGCATAACTTCTTGAGCCTGCCGAGGAATCCTCTGCATTACTGCCACCCTTACTATCTCACTAATGGTTTTGTCCGATCATACAAGAACCTGCATTTCTATTGGATCCTCGGAGCAGGACACACGGTAAGTGTCCTTATCCACTTTGCAAAAATGATATCTGAAACCAAAGCTGAAGCATTTGTGCCATTTGTTCTGTTCAGGTTCCTGTGGACAAGCCTTGTACTGCACTGTACATGATCAGCAGCATAGTGCAGTCTCCAGCCAATTAGGCTGGTTAGGCAGATTGGTATCCTGCTTTGTGCTGACGATGCACTAACTAGCTTGTGTTAGACTAGCAAATAGCAACCTATGGATTCATGGACTAGCTAGTAATGTTTGGTTTGCTGTATCAATTAATCTGTGAGCTGAAGTAATATTTAGACCTTTGAAACGGTAATACATTGTGTCCTGATCCAGTGCAGAGGCCAAGTAATACCGAGTGGCTGCAAACGGGTAACCAAGTTGCGTTAGCTCTGATAGTTTCTACCTGGGCTTCACTACTCTCCCTTCAGCGTGCCACTCTTGTTGACTACTCTATTACAATGTGGTTGTTGTTGTTGTTTATCTCTCTACTAACCAGGTGCAATATCAACAAAGTAAGCATGCCAAGGTTGACCTTTGCTTTGTTCTTGAACAAGTTGCTACTGGGGTAGTGGGGTTGTTCGTATTCTTCATGTTCCAGCTATATGTCCCAATTCGCTAGCTCATTACCAATGGGCTCTCCTCTCCTGTGTTCACTGATATTTGAATAGGCCTGAACCCATGTTTTCAAATCGTATAATCGATTCTAGTCGTAAGGGTACCGATAAGTTGATTAGTCGTGATTAGTCGTTAATCGGTTCGATTAGTCGAGCCTAGTCGTTCCTAGTCGATGGCCTAGTCGTCCTGTGTATATACTAGGACTGATATGATATACTATATAGTACAAAGCAAGGGTTAACAAAAAAAAGTAGTAATATAACAAGATGAAGAAGATATACTAACCATCAATCCATCACAGAAACTCCAAGCTTGAGATCCTAAACTCAACACTTAAGAATTTCACTTGACCCTCACAATCGTATATATATATAAAACCCAATGACCGTATTCCCACCAAGCCAGTCCAATACCAGCCTAAAATGATCAAAATGCTAGTCGTCTCCTAACCTGATCGAATGATTAATCGTGATTAGTCGGTGATTAATCGGACGACTAGATATCTAGTCGGTCTAATCGAATCGTTGGCATAATCGATGTGAGGATACTGATAAGGTCGACTAATCATGACTAATCGCGATTAGTCGGACGACTTAAAAACATGGGCCTGAACTGAATATATATTCTATGGATGCTCACACTGCAGGGACGGGGAGGGGGGTGGTGTATTAGATAGGATACTTTACTTGCCTTGTTGGTTAGTTTGGTCACTGGCCCGGCGTGATTGGCCTATACATGTATGATTCTCAAAGCACATGTAATCTTCACACATCAGTCTGCACAATGCCACATTGTGAATTGTGTGTGAGCACACTCTGCTTGGGCTCAGGGCTCGTGCACTCTTTCAACGTTGTTTGAAAAGTGAAAACATATATACTTTCTCTGTATTAAGTCTTTCAACTTCAGCATACACTACTACATAAGCATTTTTAGTACCGGGTCCAAAACCCCCCATAGTGTCGGTTTAGGGTGGTGCTGCTGAAAGTTCTGGAAGTGGTAATCATATTTTCAACGTCAATTTGAACAATGGTACTAAAAACCGTATTATCAGCAGATGGTTCAAAACGGAACTGATAATGGGCGGTTAGTGTGGCTACACGCGACACTGATTATTCGTTTATCAACGCCAGTTCAACCTGCCAAAGCTAATGGTACTATCTCTGCTGGTCTGAATTGGCGCTAAATATGGCACTATCAGTGCCGGTTATTACTTAAACCGGTGCTGATAGTCCTATTTTCAGGCATTGTTCAAACCGGCAGTAATATAAATTTCGAGATTAAAAAACCGCCCCAAACCGGGGCTGATAGTGCTATTTTCAGGGGCCGTTCAAACTGGCAGTAATATGCATCTCGAGATAAAAAAACCACCCCCAACTTAGTCTCGTCGAGGTTGATATCAATGAGTACATGGTGGCATCTGTATTTAAGTCACAAAGAAGTAAATACTTGGGTAATGTCGTTCAGGATGACACATTCTGGGAGATATACTAAACAAATGCTCACCATAACAGTAACTCACCATTTTAACAAGATAAAAAACTCACCATTTTTCTCATTGTCAATCGATTGAGGATTTGCTTACCCATTGATCACCACACAATTTAATTGGGGAGATGGGTTTTGGAGTTAGGGTTAGGGAGGTTGCAGCAACTTGTGGCCTGGGTCTCTGGGTAGTTTGCCAGTAAGCACAGTGAAGGTGGGATACACAACGAGGAGTGGAGGTACCATGGACCGTTCCAGAGCAGAATGGTAGAGATGGCGGGGAGGCTATCGAGGTTAGTATCGGATGGCAGAGGCTTCTGGTTTCACATGGGACGTGGCGGCGGCAGGGGCGCCCTGCGCCTAGCTTTAGTGCCAGCTTCTATCCGCCATGAATGTGGGGGCATGCAAGACGAAAGGAGGAAGAAAAGATAAGGGAGGGAAGAGGTGGATATGAGCTGTTGGATCATCAAATGTTTATTGATAAAAAACAAAATTGCAAATGTTTGCCAGGGAGATAGATCCTCAAGTTTGACAGACAATACAATGATTTTCTTAAATTTCTAAAAGTTTCCAAGGTTTATATCATTAATAGAGAATTTAGTATAGAAAAATAAGTTATTAATTATATTAAAACAACACAGGTTATACAAAATTTGGGCATTGTATTCATTCCAGTTGTATTTAGTGCCTTTATGTGTGCAGAGTTTTTAAAAATATGTTTAGAAGCCTAATGGAGATTTTCTATATTTTTCCGGAAATTTATTCCCATTTCTCTAGAGCAAATTTCAATTTTTGGAACAAGCTAAAATCCTTTTCATGAGTCCAAATACATTATTAAGTTTTCCTATGGTTTTTAGTATTTTTGGAATATTTTTCATTGTATTAATATGAATTATGGACTTATCTGGAATTATTTTATAACCAAAAAATTCATTATTCCAAGAATAAAAATCACCCTACCCTTAATAGACCATCCTTGGCCCAAATTTGACCCGGTTTTAGCCTAAATCCATCTCACCGCTTTATTTGGCTAAATTTAAATCCTATTGGTGTTTTGGGATATCTCTAAAGTCCATTAGCATTGAAAGGGGTACACCATATATTAATCACACGTTGCTAATGGACGTGGAGTTGAGAGGTATTTCTCCCTATATATACCAACCAACTCACCAATGAAAAGACACATCCTGGACTCGTTTACAGGGAGGCCCCTTTGTTTGGGCTTTTCTAAGGTAATATTTTGCCAACTACAGCTTCTGCCGGTGCCCATTCCTCACCTCTTCATCACGTCGAGACTTTCGTCATTTTTGGCCTCAAGCTTTTTTAGTAAGACCCACAACAAATCTTCAAATTTTCTATCATATTCTTTGTTTTGCGGAAAACCTCCTCCTAGTTTTAGATGTCAGAAGTTTTATTTAGTCCATAGTTCCCACGTTTTAAATCCGTTTTTAATCTGTTCTTGTTGCAGTAGATTCATTTTGACATGAAGTATGGTTTAGCACTATTATATAACATGTGAATTATTTCTGAATTTTATTTGTATTAAATTGATTAAATGTTATTTAAATATGTTTCTCTAATTCAAATCTAATTAGGGTTTATACTTTGTTTTTTCATATTAATGCTAAATTAATTAATATTAATTCAATTGGTTTATAAATAAAAGATAACTAAGTTATATCCCGATTTTTAATAAACTAATGTTTAATTTGCTTAATGATTAATTAAACCAATTTTCTAATATATGTGTAGTTTTAGATGATGTTATGATTATATCCTATTATTATAGTATGGTAGAGTAGATTTTGAAGGTATTAAAACCATATAAATACTATAATTTTTTATATTATATATATTATTATGGTAATTTTAAATTTAACCCTAGCTCGCGAGCTTAACGAGCCAGCTCGCGAGCTTAATGAGCCGAGCCGAGCCAGGATTTTTGCTCGTTTCATTAACGAGTCGAGCCGAGCTGGCTCGTTTAGCTAACGAGCTCGAACGAGCCGAGCCAAAATTATACTTTGGTTTATAAATAAAAGATAACTAAGTTATATCCCGGTTTTTAATAAACTAATGTTTAATTTCCTTAATGATTAATTAAACCAAGTTTCTAATTAAAAAGTTAACTAGAGTTAAAATTTGAGTTTTCATAAATAAATGTTAATATTGATAAATATCAACATAAAAGTGTTTTCAATTATAACTTGTCTAGTCTAATACGACATGTGTAATGATTCAATTAGATGCTCTCGCAGGCTTTATTCCAAGTTAATGTTTTTAATTGGAATAATTTGTACGTAAATATTTGCAATTAAAATATGGTTAAGTTTACTCTATTTTTTTAAATGATTAAATATCACTGGCATTAATTCTAAATAGGGTATATCAATGAACATATATATATATATGATTTTACTTAATTAAAATAAATATAGCATATAGTCTTGTTTGTTTATTGATTTAAATCATTTGATAGTTGTATCTTGTCAACTAGGGCTGGAAAAAATGCTCGAAGCTCGTTAGCTCGCTTTGATCGCAGCCGGCTCGGCTCGACTCGTATCGGCTCGTTGCATCTTCCTAACGAGCCGAGCAAGAGTTTTTGCTCGTTAGTATAACGAGCGAGTTCGAGCCGGCTCGCGAGCTGCTCGCGAGCCAAACGAGCTAGAAGGTTTAATAAATTTTAAATTTAACCCTAGCTCGCGAGCTTAACGAGCCAGCTCGCGAGCTTAATGAGCCGAGCCGAGCCAGGATTTTTGCTCGTTTTCTTAACGAGCCGAGCCAAGCTGGCTCGTTTAGCTAACGAGCTCGAACGAGCCGAGCCAAAACGAGCCGAGCTCGCTCGATATCCACCCCTAGTCGCGCGCGGCGAGGATAGAGTGGTCGCCGGCGTCACGCGCGGCAGGAGGTCGGCAGCGCCGCCTCAGAAGTTGGGAGGAAGGAGAAGTTTAGTTTTAGGGTTTGTCTTCGTTGCCTGCCCTCGATGGGTCGAGCGGCTCATAACGCACAGTCACAGGCCGACTGGCTAGCTCAAAGTTGGCCCATTGGGCTTAAGTACGATACAAGGCCTCCAAGCCCATTCCGGCTCACAGGCCCACTATAACATGGTCGTTACAAATCATCCAAACTATAGACGCTCTATTTCAACGCCATTATAGCGTGTTCCGATGAGAAAACAACGGCAATGGCATCAAGGGGATGAAAAAATATAACCCATGGCACTAAAGGAATGGATTAATTTTCAATGGCATAGAAGGGTTGAGTCATATTTTTCAATGGCTTATAAGGAATTTACTAAACCCTTTCGCGATCTGTTGTCCTTTGTCGCATCGAGAAAAGCTTCTACACCATTAATCCACGCCCTGATGCTTCGACTACCGTACATCCATTGTATGTTCATCTGTAATTGAAGTATTCTTTTTCATCAAAGATGCACATATTCGGATTTTGTACTTATTACTTTGAATTAATTTGTAAATACGATGAAACAATGTTAGTATTACAAAGTTTTAATTTTATTTCTATCGTCATATTATATTAATGGATGCATGCCGCTCCAATCCATTGAGTCGATGTCTATACATACCTCTAATTAATGTATAAATAAAAAGTGCACATTATCTCATTTTCTAAGAATCATAAATTTCTCTAACTATTAAACTTGAAAGAAAGCACAAAGATCATGAAACAAGAGAGGATGAAGTTGCTAACCTTTGAAGCATTTGGTTGAGTGAAATCCCCGAAAATCTTGAGAAAAATAGGCACCACCTCCTCTCTAAGACACCATGGAGAGGAAGAAGCTTGCATAATGATATATACACGTGTTACTTAAAATTAATCAAAAAATAACTCTAATAATTTGCCACGTGCAAACAATTGAATAAACATTCTCTTAATTAAAGCCATCGAGTTTACATATCTCTAATTAATGTATAAATCAAAATATCATGCTCATTCTCTCTTCTTTTAAAACTTCAAATTATCTAACTATAAAACATGAAACAAAGCTTTAGCGCACCTAGATGAATGAAATCCTCACAATTCTTGAGAAAAATTGGCAGCACCTCCCCTCTAACACACCATGGAGGAAGAGGAAATCGAGCTCGAGGTATCTATTTGCTTGAGCTCAGGGAGGAAGAAGGGTGAGGTACACAAAGGAGAACATTTAGTGCCGGCTAAGGGCTTCCGCCGATACTATTTTTGGTAATTTAGTACCTACTGGAGCCCTTAGCCGGCAGTCTGGTACTATATATATTGCTTGGGGGCTTGTTTGCACTCCTTACGACCTACAGATAAATCCGCAAGCGGACGGATACAGATGTAGCTTTTACCCGGGAGTATTCCAGAGTATTAATTTTCAAGAGGAACTTGAAGTGAACTAATTCTAAACTAAGGATTCCAAGGATGATTGGATGGAATGGATGACAACGAAGAGAAGGGAGGAAAAAGGGACAAAAGTCTAGAGAGGGCACGAGTCTGGTAGCAAAAAATTTCTGATTAATGAGCAGGTCAGGCAATACAGCTAAATGCTTACGTCGGGACACCGAGCACCCAACACTCAGAAAGGCATGAGATGGGGTGTTGGCGAACAACCGCAGATGGCTCCTACGATCCGAGCCGGACGTGGTGGACTACGTAGGCCGTATAGAGCTGTCACCACCTAACAGTCGTTAAACCAAGCTACCCTCAAGTAGGGTTGAAAACGGTCGGGATAAATTCTGTACCGTCCCGATCCAATTTCTACATTTGACCCGATCGAATTCGTATTTTTCGGACAAAAATGAAAACTGGATGGAAACGGTTTAGGCTATATCCCGATCGTTTTCGTTTATCCCATATTTCGTCGGGATATCCCGTATTTGCAAATATGATACATCCCGTTTTTTCTAGTCTAACCTAGAGAAGTGACCTAGACCAAAGAAATTGTGCCTGTGTCCTGTTTGACTGACAGGTAGAATACCTAACCTTGTGAATGTGTGCTGCATTGTTTCAAGGCACTTATTATTTGTTAAGTTATGCACTTACTACTTATTTAGACTTGTTGCTAATTTTCTATGATGTAGATGTGTATGTGTATTGGTGTCAATGTGTCATTGTGATTGATTTAGTCCCATGGGGCAATGTTCCCATTTTTCTTTCCGTATCTGATCGTTTGACCGCTCAAATTAGTTCATTTTCGTTTTCATTTAAGACAAGTTCGTTTTAGTTTTTGTTTTTGTATTAAAATGTGAAAGTTAAAACGATATGGGGTTTATCCCGATCGAGTTCGACCGCTTTCAACCCTACCCTCAAGCCTAGGCACTGCGCCTACACTAGTCAGTTAGTACTTACCTCCTATAGAAAATAAGCACCCAAGCAAAGCAACCAATATACAATTATACCAAACAACTAAACATTGAATGAGGAGCCAATAAGCAATTAAAGGAAGAACTTATGCTCAATTAATCAGAGAGAGATATAATAGTTACCAGACACGAACCGGATGTTACAGCTCAAAGCAAAGCCGCGTCCGTAGAGGTACAGATGGATGAGGGGCCGACACTCCGGCTCCTCTCCGGGACGCTCACCTCTCCTCTTTCCCTATCTTCTAAGTATGAAAAAGGCAGTGCTTTGCTAATGCTTCTCTGTCTTGTGTTGTGTCTTGTGCAGGTGTTGGAGGTCTCAATTTATAGCAAGCATGAACGGTGGGAGGCAGAGTGGCAGCCAAGGCACCATAGGGCGGTGCACCCCCAGTTTGGTCGAACTAGGGGGTTCGGGCGAACTAGGGTGTTCGGCCAAACGCCACATGTTCGGCTGAACTGCCTCTTGCCTGCCACGTGCTGGATCACTCTGTGAGGCGATTCATAGGTCGGTTCCTGGTTTGGGTGAGTTGGAGGCCTTTGGGTGCACTGGGCTTGGGCCTTTTCTGCGTTCCTGTCCATTTCCTCGTGTTGGTGATGATCATGAGGGTCCATCCAAGCCCGGGGTTCTGATGGATTGCAAGTCCTCATGTTGTGGCACGCTCCGGGTTCAAGGACAGAATTTGTTCGCCTCCTGGAATCAAATAAATACCAAAATTTGTGGAAATGATTAGAAATAAACCCTATATCTATGGTGCATTGTTCTATTGTGTTTATTTTATACTCGGTTGGAGGTCGGAAATAAGGTTGTAACGACCGCAAATAGGACTCCTGTCGGTGCTAACGTGCCCCCACAGGCACTGTGCTCACATACCGGTACTAATTGCTTACGTTAGTACCGGTTCCAATTCATCCGCTACTATAGTACACGGATGAATGTGAGTTTTTTAGTAGTGTTGAATGTAATTAGTAAATTGTAAATCTGCACAACTCTCAGGATACGGAACAACAGAAACGAACAGTAATAACCAGCTTGCTTGCTTGCATGCATTATTGCATTGGAGATAACCTTGGATTAAGAATCTGATCTGGTCACACAATTCTACTTGATACTACTCGTTCTAAATGACCTTAATACGTATGAAATTAAACAAGGTACACTAATCTTCATTGGCATCTGATCGGAACAGCTAGAGACGACCACAGTCGTAGTTGGCATGGCAACGTGACTCGCTGCCAAGAAGAACTACGATGGGCACCAAGACAAGGTACTTCGCAAGTGATCTTGCCGTCAACAAGGCTCCCGTGACGAAATCCTCGAGAGACAGCTTAAAAACCCTTGCCCTCCTCTCGCTCACGTACTTCCCCAACGCCACGCCAATCATCTCATACAGTTCCTGGTCACTCGTCACTGCATCGACCCCTCCCGGCTGGGCCCGTGATACTGACCGGGCAAGCACAACGGTGTTCTCCAGCGCGGCGGAGCCATCCTGTCCGATGAATGGTCCCATGGCATGCATCGCATTGCCGGCGACCGTCACCGTGCCCCTCTGGAACCTGCCGAACAGCACCTGCCAGGGCGTCCTATACCACACCCTCGTCAGGGTTTTCAGTGTTAGAATTCATATATGTCTCGTACTCTATGGAGTCTGATCCGTGTATATCTAGAGTCCATGTATATCTTGATTGATAGAGAGTCTGATTGGTTATAGTTAGCTTAGAGATAGTCTTGTTTCCCAAGTTGTACTCAATCGCAACCAACTCAGATTCTCTACAATCATAGGATGTAATCTGTTGGCCTATGGCCCTATATAAACATGCAACCGTGGCTCTACCAAGACAGGTAACCACGTTCCCTCAAAACCTTTCATGGTAATCAGAGCCACTTCCAAATACATCTACTAAAGTCTCATGGCGTCATCTTCCTCCACGCCTATGGGCCAGCTTGGTCCCAAGGTCTCCGAGAAGCTCACCAGGGAGAACTACCTTCTTTGGAAGGCGCAGTTCCTCCCGGCTACCCGCGGCGCCCAGCTCATGGGATTCCTCGAAGGAAAAATCGCGGAGCCTCCCAAAACCATCGAAGATGAGAAGAAACAGGTCGTCGCCAATCCCGCCTATGAAGTGTGGGTGGCGAAGGATCAACAGGTGCTGAGTTATTTGTTGAATTCCCTGACCAAGGATGTGCTAGCACAGGTTGCAACCATGACTACTGCGGAAGAAGCATGGACTGCCCTCGAAGAAAGATTTGCAGCTCACTCTAGGGCTCGCGTTGCAAACCTGTGTATGCAATTCACCAACACCAAGAAGGGAAGCATGACCAGCACCGCCTACTTCAACAAGATGACAGCAATCCGAGATGAGCTTGCCACAGTCGGTAAGATTGTTGAAGATGATGAGGTAGTCACAAATATTTTGAATGGCCTAGACTTTGACTATCATCCCTTTGTGTCGTCAATTCTTGGTCGTTCTGACTCCATATCCTTGAGCGATCTATTTGCTCAATTGCTCTCCTATGATCTGCGCCTTGAGATGTACTAAGGTGATGGGCAGTACCAGTCCTCCGTCAATGCTGCAGGACGTGGCCACGGTGGTGGCAACTGTGGTCGCAACAACAACAACCGTGGTCGTGGCAACCCAAATCGAGGGGACAAGGCCAAGGTCGTGGCAATTTCAGTTCAGGAGGATCAAGACAAGGAGGGCAGAACACAAAGCCTATGTGCCAGATCTGCAAAAAGACTGGGCATGAGGCAAACAGATGCTGGTACAGATATGAAGATGATGACCAGAAGAATACCAAGACCGCAGGCGTAGCAGCAACAAGTTATGGCTATGACACAAACTGGTATGATGATAGCGGAGCCACAGATCATGTCACCAGTGAACTAGAGAAGCTAACAGTTCGTGATAAATACACGGGACGAGATCAAGTGCACACTGCCAGTGGCTCAGGTATGAGAATTAGTAATATTGGACATACAGTTTTACATACCCCTAGTACTGATTTGCATCTTAAAAATGTTCTCCATGTGCCTAGTGCAAACAAGAATCTAGTTTCTGTTCATAAACTAGCTCGAGATAACAATGCCTTTCTTGAATTTCACCCAAACACCTTTTTTATCAAGGATCAAGAAACACGGAGAATTCTCCATCAGGGTAGATGCAAAGGCGCTCTTTATCCTCTAGGAGCACCATCAAGAGAAGTCTCAATGAAGCAAGTTAATGTCGTCAATAAGCCACATGTGTCAAGATGGCATAGTCGTTTGGGTCATCCAGCTTTTCCTATAGTTGAGAGAGTCCTTAGTTCCAATACTTTACCTTGTGAGCGTAATAATAGTCCTCCTTCTGTTTGTGATTCCTGTTAGATGGCTAAAAGCCATAAACTCCCTTATTCTGTATCAAATAAAACCTCCGGTGCTCCTCTTGAGTTAATATTTTCAGACGTGTGGGGACCTGCTCCTGTTTCCATTGCATGTAATGCCTATTATGTAAGCTTCATAGATGACTTTAGCAAATATACTTGGATCTATCTTTTGCGAAAGAAATCTGATGTGTTTCAAGTGTTCAAAGACTTCCAAAATCTCGTTGAACGCAAGTTTAACAAGAAAATTATTTCTATTCAGAGTGATTGGGGAGGTGAGTATGAAAAATTAAATTCTTTCTTCCAGCGCATTGGGATCTCCCATCGAGTCTCTTGCCCTCATGCTCACCAACAGAACGGTGCAGCTGAAAGGAAACACAGACACATTGTTGAGGTTGGTCTAGCACTTTTAGCAAATGCATCCATGCCTCTCAAATATTGGGATCAAGCCTTTCTTACTGCCACATACCTTATTAATCTCCTTCCCAGTAAGGTGATAGCTTATGCTACACCAGTAGAACTTCTCCTTAAACAGAAACCAGACTACACTGCATTGCGTGTCTTTGGATGTGCTTGTTGGCCAAATTTGAGGCCATACAATAACAGGAAATTATCCTTCAGATCGACACGATGTGCTTTCCTCGGCTATAGTTCTTTGCATAAGGGGTTTAAGTGCCTAGACATTTCAACTGGCCGCATTTATATCTCTAGGGATGTTGTTTTTGATGAACATGTATTTCCCTTTGCTGATCTTAATCCCAATGCCGGTGCACAATTGCGCAAAGAAATTATTCTACTCCCAAATAATCTTTACTCTGGGATGTAAACTGTACTGATCCACATATTACTAACCTGCCTAATGATCCTGCTAGTGATGATGCTACTCAGGAATTTTCAGCAGAAGATTTGGAGCAAGATGGTGGTCAGCTTCCTCCTCTACATCAGATCCCGCCTGGCACAGAAAATCCCGGCACCGGATCCCATGTCGATCCGGCGGCGCTGCGCAATCCCAATCCCGGGGAGGATTCGACACCAGCAGCTGCGCCCGCAGCAGAAGGACTGCCGTTCAGTCCTGTGCCGGCGCGAGGGGGGTATCCGCCTCGTGGTGGTGTGTCGCCGAGTTTGTCACCGCCAGGATCTTCTACGCCACCGGGATCAACTGTGCAGCATGGGTCTGAACCTTCTGTGCCGATTTCTGTTCAAGCTGAGCTGCCTGATCCTGTTCCATCTCCATCAAGAGCAGCTTCTGTTTCTGCTCCATCTCCACCAAGAGTGAAGACCAGACTTCAAAGTGGAATTGTAAAACCCAGCAAGTTGTATGATGGCACGATCCGATATGGAAACTTTGCCACTACGGGTGAACCTCAAACAATTCAGGAGGCGCTTGATGATCCAAGGTGGAGGCAAGCAATGCAAGATGAATATGATGCTTTACTTCGTAATGGTACATGGCATCTAGTTACTCCAAAGCCAGGTGCGAACTTAATTGATTGCAAATGGGTATTCAAAATTAAAAAGAAGGCAGATGGAAGCATAGATAGATACAAGGCTAGACTAGTGGCTAAAGGTTTCAAACAACTCTATGGCATTGACTATGAGGATACTTTCAGTCCTGTAGTTAAGATTGCCACTGTCAGACTTGTGTTGTCAGTTGCAGTTTCCAGAGGATGGTGTGTGAGATAGTTAGATGTACAGAATGCGTTTCTTCATGGTGTTCTGGAAGAGGAGGTGTACATGAGACAACCTCCGGATTTTGAGAGTGGAAAATCATCTGATCTTGTGTGTAGGTTGGATAAGGCAATCTATGGTCTAAAGCAAGCTCCACGGGCTTGGTATTCCATGTTGAGTGAAAAACTATTAGATTTGGGATTTAAATCTTCAAAGTCTGATACTTCTTTGTTTATTTACAAGAAAGAACAAGTCACAATGTTTATGCTCATTTATGTTGATGATATTATTGTGACTAGCTCTTGTCCCATGGCTGTCACGGCATTATTACAAGATCTCAAGAAGGATTTTGCTTTGAAGGATCTAGGCGACTTACATTATTTCTTGGGAATTGAAGTCACAAAGAAGGAAGATGGGATACTTCTTTCTCAGGAGAATTAAAAATGTTCTCCATGTGCCTAGTGCAAACAAGAATATCTGTCCTCACCACAAACTCACGTGTCCACAAATAAGGCCGCCAGTGCCGAACGGCTTGAACCAACCCTGTGAGCTCGCGTTGATACGTGGCAAGTTCAGCATGCTGCGGCGCGACTTGGCGACTGAAGAAAGCAATCGATCTAGCCCCTTGATGAAGAACTGCTCCAAAACCAGACCCAGAAGCATTGCAATGAACAACAAAAGCTTTGTCAAAATCAGGGAGCTGTAATACCGGAGCCGAGGTCAGGGCGCGCTGGAGAGCTTGGAAGGCGTCAGTGGCTACTGGAGTCCACCGAAAAGCCTCCCGCTTGAGAAGAGCCATCAGGTGAGCTGCAATCACACCATAATTGTGAATAAGGCGGCGATAATAACTGAGAAGCCCCAAAAATCCCCGAAGACCCCGCACAGAGGTGGGCAACGGCCAAGCTTGCACGACTTCAACTTTGGTAGTGTCCATGGCCACAACATCATTGGCAATCACATGGCCCAGGTAATGCATGCGCCGCTCACCAAAGGAGCACTTGGAGCGCTTGAGGGCCAAACCATGCTCGCACAAAACAGAGAAAATGGCCCAAACGTGTTGGAGATGTTCTACCCACGTCTTGCTAAAAATGAGGATATCATCAAAAAACACAAGAACACAATGACGCAAGAAGGGTTGCAGAATAGAATTCATCAACGCCTGGAAAGTCGATGGGGCATTAGTCAAGCCGAAGGGCATAACCAAGAACTCGAAGTGGCCATGGTGAGTCCGGAACACTGTCTTGGCCACACCCTCGCTGTGCATGTGCACTTGGTGATAGTTGCTGCGTAAATCAAGCTTGGAGAAGAAATTGGCGCCCTTGAGTTCATCCAGGAGCTCCTCAACGACAGGGATTGGAAACATGTCGCAAACTGTCTTGGCGTTAAGGGCACGGTAGTCTACACAAAAACACCACGGGCCATCGTGTTTGTGCACCAACAGAACTGGCGAGGAGAACGGCGACGTACTAGGACGTATGATGCCTTGCGCCAACATAGTCGTACACTACGATTCAATTTCATCCTTCAGTAACTGGGGATACCGGTACGGCCGTACTGCGACTGGTGAGGTACCCGGTGTTAGAATTCATATATGTCTCGTACTCTATGGAGTCTGATCCATGTATATCTAGAGTCCATGTATATCTTGATTGATAGAGAGTCTGATTGGTTATAGTTAGCTTAGAGATAGTCTTGTTTCCCAAGTTGTACTCAATCGCAACCAACTCAGATTCTCTACAATCATAGGATGTAATCTGTTGGCCTATGGCCCTATATAAACATGCAACCGTGGCTCTACCAAGACAGGTAACCACGTTCCCTCAAAACCTTTCACCCGGAAGAAGATGAATCCGATGATCGAAATCCTGGGCAGGCGGAAGGCCCTGGGGCTCCACAAATAAATCTGCAAACTCTGACAGCAACACTGACAACAAGCCAGAGACCTATGTGGCCACCAGACAAGGACAAGGCAAAGAGGACACGCCAAGCCACTGAACTTTGTGATCGTTGCGCGAAAAAGTCATCAACAAGCGATCAAAATCCCAAAGAATAGGGCCTAGCCCACGGAGCCAGTCACAGCCCAAGACAACATCGTAGCCTTCCAAAGGTATGACATACAGATCAAGGACGAAGCTTTCGGAGTCGATGACGAGCGGGACGCCCGTGCAGACGCCAAGGAGGGGCACCCAATCGCCATTAGCCACACCGACCGTCGTCCCCGGCTTGGCGACGGGCTGAAGAGCAAGGCGCATCGCGACAGCGGCGGAGATGAACGAGTGCGTGGTGGCAGACCAGGCCAAAAAAGGCCTAAATTCAATTATCATCCTGGTGGCATGGTCTCTTTGGAATCATAGAAACTGTTGTGTTTTTTGACGGGGTGCAGCCTAGCCTGAATGGAATTCTCTCCTCCATAAGAGATGAGCAACAGATGTGGAAATTGGCAGAGGCTCAAGGGATCACTCATCTCCTCGCCCTGAAACCCAACGATTAGGTGCAGAAGGTTCCTGGTCAAGGGTTGTCTTAAAGAGAAAAGAGTAATATAGTGTATGCGTGTGTTTGGGGGGATTTTTTTCTGGTTTTCCAACCGAAAAAACCCCTTGTACTGGTGACTGGGTTCTATACCCCCTTTTTCTTCTTAATATACTGATACGCAGCTCCCCTGAGAAAAAAACCAGGGCCTGAACAGCATGGCCCTAAATGTTTGTCACCAATTGCAATGTGGACACTGAGTGGATCCCGGTAATCGTGTTGAGGGATATGCATATGTCCTCATCAGAAATCTCCTCGTCGGACGCCTCCTCCAGACGCATGTCCTCAGTGGCTCCGTCTTCGGGTCGCACCGCCGCACCATCTTGCGATGTCGGCAGGGCACTCTTTCAGCTTCTCCAGCACATACTCTTTCGCAGCGCTTGCGTCGTTGCTGATGTCTGAATCATATCACACGTAAAATGATAGTTTATATATATCTCTGAAAGACTGAAACACATATCATGGATTGCATGATGAGACTCTGATTTTTTAGTACATTGACTAGGAGATGGCTAATAACAATATACTATAAGATATATACCTGTGGAAGGGCTTGCCCTAGTTATGAAGAAATGGACGAGATTTTCATTGAGAGGTAGGCGTCCGACAGCTAAATCTTCACCTCGGATGTGCAGAAACTGAGTTCCATATGGATGCCCGTGCGGGTATCTAGTCAGTCCGAGAATGATCAGACGAGGAAGCTGCGATGCACTGCCTAGTCCCAAGTATTTGGCTACCTCTGAATTTGCTCCATCGCAGCCGATTAGGACCTGTGTCCAGACGATGATCACGACCAATCAAGGCCTGTATATTAAGTCATAATCGTTGCAGCTGGTGATATTACGGTAGATAGTAACACTACACACAAATGAGAATGTGTACCTTGGCCTTGATGATACTGCCATCCATCGTGCTAATAATGGTGCGGTAGGTGCCGGAGTCGGCAGCGATTGCTGCAACGTGACAACCGAAGCGGATTGTTCCTGGAGGTAAGTTCCTCGCCAATGCCTCGAGCAGATCCTTTTGCTTTAGGCATCGGACTTCCTCACTTCAAAATGGTGGAGAGGCAGTATTTTGACCATCAATTCAGCATAGTCCCGAAGGTATTATTAATTCTAGCTGCATAATAATCATGTATCCTCCCAAGATATATGGAGGACAGCCGATAATTAAACTTCCTTGGGAGTTACGCCCTCCGTTCCAAATTATTATTCGCTATTAACTTTTCGGTACAAACATTTGTACATTGAAAAGTTTAGTCTAAATGTACGGAAAACATGCCTAAAGTGTTATGGATGAAAAAACAAGTGGTAAATAAAAAGAAGTGATACTTACATAATCTTTTATATAAGACAAATGATCAGACATTATGAGAAAAAGTCAGCAATAAATAGTAATTTAGAACGGAGGTTGTACAACATTATAAATTTGAGAAATGATATAAGTGCATAATTGAAATGAAGACTTAGAGGCATATTCCAAATTATTTTTTTACAAAATTATAGCCATTACATAGGTAGGTAATTTAGATATATATTTAGAAGGTTAACTTAGACTATTTTTTAGAGTGGAAAAATAGATTTAATCGCTATTATTGTTAATAGTGACTATAATGTACTCAGTTGATGGTTGTGTGTTTCTAATTTAATTTCCTATGAATTATCTATTTCGTGACTTTTTTTTGGGAGACATCTATTTGTGACTCGAGGAGGCATGGTCATGTGGCTTTTAGATAAATGAGTCGCTAATCATTAATGGTAATATTGCAGGTCTGTCTTTTTTTTGGAGGCAACAGGTCTTTGTCTATATATATGTTTACTAACCTGGTGAATTGCAGGGTTGCCTTTTTCTGATTCAGCCACACATTTTGATACCTGAAATATAATGCGAGCACGGAAGGACCGAGATAAGCCGCGACGGGTCGCGCTGTAGGGCAGCGCAGCGCGCGACCCGTCGCCCTTCCTTTTCTGACCGCGCGTCTGGTTTCTTCATGGCATCGGCGCTCGGTGGTGCCGGGGGCATCGACGCTCGGTGACGCTGCTGCTTGCTCCCACAAAAAAAGGTCGCGTCCCCGTCTCCCCTTTCCCACGATCCAAACTGTGCCCCCTTGTCCATCTCATTTGCATAGCTGTGTGTCCCCAGTACCAAATTCTGAAGCTACATCTGTTTCTACATCCATTAGTTCCGCCCAAGCCAAATTCCTCTCTGAAAAATCAGTTTCCTGCTGTCAATTCCTATGGCCGCAAGAATATCTCTACTCTACAGATATGTGGAAGGCTAATTATATTCTCCTCAATCTACACAGGATCTAGAGAGCAAGTAGCAAACTCCTTCCCTCCTCTCTGTTCACGTACAAGATGTCGTGATTTTTTGCATAGATGCCAATGTATGTGCTATATATGTGTGACGAGTGACGACTTGAGTCTTATGGATCTGTTCTCTGCTCTTAATTCATATCCGAATTAGATGCAGCCTATATGCTGTCAGCGTGTCAACTTAGGGTTGTGTATAAAAAATTGTTTGAATTGTGAAAAGATTAATCTAGATGGCAACCTATGTGCTAGCAATGTGTCAACTTGAATTTGGCGCAATCTACAAAGAAACTGCCACAATTTGGCTATTGTGGTTCAATTGAGCACACTATCCTGAGTTATGCTGATAGTATCAACCTACGACACAATTAATGTCAACATGTGTGTTGTTCGTAGTATCAACATGGCTTTCTAAAAAGGATAGCTTCATTAACGCTGAAATACTTGCGGCACATTAAACATGTTGATAATTCTAGGTTGTATAGGTTGACGCAAAAAAATGACATAGGTTGATAATGTTTGGCTATAAAGATTGACACAAGAAAATATCATTGGTTGATAATGCTGAGTTGTGCATCAAAATTACACTCAGAATCCCGTTGCATCTGGCTTTTATGGCATTGATCCATATTCCATAGTTTCTTTTGCGCTTGAAATTCTCAATTCTCTTTTCCTCTTGAAATACATCATCAAAGTAATTGCAACCCCCCATGCACTTCTTATTTGCCAAACCTTATATTGACAATCATTATTTGAATGAATTGACATTCTCAACAGACTTAGATTGACGATCATTATATAAAAAAGGTTGTCATGGATACATCTAGGTGGGGTGGATGGGTGGGGGGCATGTCAACATGTTCTTCAAATTGTTGTTGATGGCTATGAGCCTTCTAGTTGATCTTTTTTCCTCATGTCCTGATAAAAAATCGAGAAAAAAAATCACTTGCAAGTTGATACTATAGAACTGATAGGTTGATACTATAGAACTGCATAGGTTAATCACCTACGCATTTTTTTGTATATCATTTTATGCTGTCAGCGTGTCAAATTAGGGGTGTTTATAAAAAAATTGTTTGAATTGTGAAAAGATTAATCTAGATGGCAACCTATGTGCTAGCAATGTGTCAACTTGAATTTGGCGCAATCTACAAAGAAACTGCCACAATTTGGCTATTGTGGTTCAATTGAGCACACTATCCTGAGTTATGCTGATAGTATCAACCTACAACACAATTAATGTCAACATGTGTGTTGTTCGTAGTGTCAACATGGCTTTCTAAAAAGGATAGCTTCATTAACGCTGAAATACTTGCGGCACATTAAACATGTTGATAATTCTAGGTTGTATAGGTTGACGCAAAAAAATGACATAGGTTGATAATGTTTGGCTATATAGATTGACACAAGAAAATATCATTGGTTGATAATGCTGAGTTGTGCATCAAAATTACACTCAGAATCCCGTTGCATCTGGCTTTTATGGCATTGATCCATATTCCATAGTTTCTTTTGCGCTTGAAATTCTCAATTCTCTTTTCCTCTTGAAATACATCATCAAAGTAATTGCAACCCCCCATGCACTTCTTATTTGCCAAACCTTATATTGACAATCATTATTTGAATGAACTGACATTCTCAACAGACTTAGATTGACGATCATTATATAAAAAAGGTTGTCATGGATACATCTAGGTGGGGTGGATGGGTGGGGGGCATGTCAACATGTTCTTCAAATTGTTGTTGATGGCTATGAGCCTTCTAGTTGATCTTTTTTCCTCATGTCCTGATAAAAAATCGAGAAAAAAAATCACTTGCAAGTTGATACTATAGAACTGATAGGTTGATACTATAGAACTGCATAGGTTAATCACCTACGCATTTTTTTGTATATCATTTTTACAAGAGAGAAAAGGACCCACATCAACATGAATATGTAAGGTCGACGACAAGGTTGTTGATACCCTTAGTCCTCCAAATTTGTTGTTTATTGCTAGAAGCCATCTAGCTCATCTTTTTTGATGCGTCCTGTTAAAAAATGGCAAAAAGGTCAATTGTGTGTTTATACTATAGGACTACACAGGTTGTTGGAAGAAATACATAAGTTGATAGTACTGGATTGCAGAGATTGCCAAGAAAAAGATGTCTTATATTGATAGAAATGGACTGCGAAGATTGCTACAGAATAAGCATGGTTGCAGCCAATGAATAAGGTAATTTGATGATCCTAGCTCCTGCAACTTATAATACTATCAATTGAACAAGGTACTGGAGTACAAAGATGTTTTCAGTTGAGCCAATGTCATGTACGTACTGCAACTTTTATGTCTCCGAAACTCCATGGTGATGTATCCCTGAATGTGAACGAGATGATGCTCGTTGTCGCCATCATTAAACTCTCCAAATTACCTAAGCAGATGAGAATAAGATTGTTGGGAACAATAATGGCGCCGTCAGTAATCACAAGAAAACACATGAATAATCTAACAAAAAAAAGGATCACACAGGCGCACGGACATTGGGATCTAGCAAGGCAGATGCGTCGCGTGTTCCAGCACATCAGTGCCGCCTGCTGTCGTCGGTGGCCTCGCGAACCGCCGCCGGACGGCCTCCAGGAGCCTGGGGTGGTCATCACCATGCTGCTCCCGTATTACTACAACCCGATCCTCCACTATTCGTACGACCCTGCACGGATGCCTTCTCCCTCACTTCCGGCTGCTGCCGCTTACACGCAAAGATAAATTAAACAACGAGGAGGGGATCAAGGACTCACACTGAAGCGCGCTGCTGGTCCTCGCACGTGCCCCCCCCCCCTCTCCTTGTCAGCGACAGCGACCAACGCCGCCGGCGCCGGCGATGGGAAATCGCTTCCAATCAAGCGCGCAGGGCGGAGGGCGCGAGCCACGCTCAGTAGTTTCTAGAAGGGGGTGGATCCGTTTTTACCCGGAAATAGGCTGGCACTTCTATAGGCCAAACCGGAGGAACAAGAGCCTGTTGGGCCAGCTCAACTGAGCGCGGTCGCGCGATAACTCGCTAGCGCGACCCGTCGTTCCTTAGACTTAACGATTAATAAACATAAATCCAACCTTTCATGTGGCATGCATTACTAATTAATCCCTATAAACTTACTTAGAAAATGATTTTTTAATCCATTAATAAGGGAACATAAGCACGTAAGATATACAGGTACCGTACCCTCTAAGGCCAGTGTCAGTGCAGCATTTCATCACACGGTTACCTATAGCAGAAACTAGGTAACTGTGCCAGATGAGTTTCATGGTGATGAAACTCCTCTCATATCCCATGAAACTGTTCACTATCTCTCCTCTGCCACATCAGCACATTTAATGCCATAAAACTCCCATGAAACCCCCACGAGATTGGCCTAAGTGCTCTAATATGTCAGCAAGGCTGGAAAGCTTACCCAGTAATTGAGTTGGTAGTCTCCCTAAGCTCTGTACTAATCCCAAGTTGATCCAGAGCTCGCCATCCATTGGCATGAACAGCGATGCAGACCGCCCCATCTGTTCTCAGAGTCTCAGACTTCTCCAACACAAGGCTACTTATCCCTTTCCTGATTGAAAGTCAACGGCATAGATTATATACACACAGTACGTGCTTGAAATATTGTTATATATGTGCACCCACAGAATTTCATGAACAAAGTCAGCTATTGATCGAGAAGAGGGGTGAGGGGGCAAGAGCGTACTGCAAAAGGAGCTGATATGCACATAACAATTGTAATAGAGTAGTTATTTAACAGTGTACAACTCTAACAACATGTACTGATGATGATCTGATTTAAATAGCTATCACACCCAATTATAAATCGATTGTGCAAACAGAAATACAACGGTGTCTAACTACAAGAATGGACTGGATCGGAAGAAAACTACAAGTGCGCAAATATCTATTACCTGTGCAGAGCGAGAGCTGTGGCAAGGCCGCTGATGCCGCCCCCGACTATGACGATGCCATGGAGCTCTTCCATATCCTTCCTTCCTTCCTTCCTTCCTTCCTTCCTTCTTCTGACACTAACCCTCTTTACGGGCTGTTGATAGTCAAAATTGGCAGCAGCCGAGGGAAACCGGTCTGACCGGTTTGCCGAACCGGTCAGACCGGTTTGGAGTTGTAATTCGGGTAGGATTAGGATTCCGAGTTTTATCACATATTGTAACCGAATTGGAAGGGGGTACGACTTCCCCGGCCTATATATATGAAGGCTAAGGCCGATTGAGAGTTATTCCAATCGAATCAAACACAATTGTTCCTTACTTTTGATCTCCAAACCCTAAACACTTTTCCAACCCTAATTGTTGTCCTTTGCTCGTCTCCGCGACGTACTAAGGCGTTATAGATGGCCTGCCGATCCTAGAGCAACCCTAGATTGCTTGAGCTCCGATGGGGTCCCTCCCGAGCTTGAGTTTCTAGGTCTTCACGACCTCCTGTAAGAAAGTCGTCTGACCGGTTCTAGGAACCGGTCTGACCGGTTTGCCCGAGGGAGGCCGGGTGTTGGCCGTGGTGACGGCCGTGCTGCGATATCGAGTGTGTTGTCGCATCTTTGTGTCAACATACTTTTTGGCGACTCCGCTGGGGAAGATTAATCTAGTTTCGAGACCGATCTAATCTACCTCGAAGATGTCGGGTGCAACCAGTGAGCTCGACAAGAACAACATCATCACCGCTACGATGGAAGAACTCACGGACGAGGAGCGGAAGCGGTACCTGATTGCTGAGGAACACTGCAAGGCGCAGTTCTTGAAGGGCTTTAAGAACGATCGTGGAGGCTTCGTCGAGAGAGTTGAAGAGTTCGTCATGCCAGTTTTTAAGTTGGCTAACGATCAAGTTGAGGAGCTTCCTAATAAGGTAACCGGTGAACCCTCTGATTTAATGCAACAGATAACTCGCATGATGGATAAAAAGTTGCATGCTACACAAACTGTTACTAGTGAGTTAATTGTTAATATGACTAGTAATTTTGAGGCATTTAATAAGGGTAAAAATACTTTAGAAGATCCTAATGCATGCCCTAAAATTGATGCTAGCACGTCAGGTATACCGGAAAATATTTTAGATCATAATTTGGGTATGCCGCCGAATTTCTATCAAGGCCAGCCACCTCATCCTAGTTCGGTGCAAGAACCGGTCCCGGTTTTCCCAACCGGTCCGACCGGTTTGCCCAATTCAGTTGGACAGATCGATTCTATGGGTGTAGGTGCAACGAATGCAATGGTTTTATCCAATACAACTACTTTTGGTCCTATTTTTACACCCCCTCGCACTACTGTTGTAGGAAACACACCTATGGGATCTAGTGTCTCTTTTGGACCGCTTCCAAATCCTCCTCATAATACTGTGTATGGTGCTCCTCGTTTTCAGAATACAACTAGTGCAAATTATCAAGCCGATTTCTCTAAGTTCAAAGAGGATCTGGCTAATACAATTAGAACAAAGCTTGGGATAGATATGAGTAGCTCACGTTTATATCAAAAACCATATCCTCCTGAATTTGATCTATCCTAATGGTTGGCGTGTTCCTGAGTTTGTTAAATTCAATGGTGAAGATAATCGTACCACTTGGGAACACGTTAGTCAATATATTTTGCAGCTAGGAGAAGTAGCTTTTTATGAGCCATTGCGAGTGCGTTTGTTTTCGTTAACATTGACTGGAACTGCTTTCTCTTGGTTTTCTTCGCTTGCTCCTAATTCTATTCAAAGTTGGCCTCAATTGGAGTGTAAATTTCATGAGCACTTCTTTAGCGGAGAAAATGAAACTAAATTCACTGATTTAACAACTATTAGGCAAAGCCGAGAGGAATCGGTTATAGATTATTTCAGAAGATTTAGGGACACAAAGAATAGATGTTTTAATTTGTCAATTTCTGAAAAAGATTTAGCAGATTTAGCTTTTGCGGGCTTGCAATATTATTTGAAATAGAAATTAGAAGGTTTTGATTTTCTTTCTATCAATCACTTGCAAATGAAGGTCATGAGTCTTGAATTAAAGTTAAAACATGTTAAAGAAAATGCTAAGCCTCATTGTTCCAATGTTCATATGGTTGACAATGATTCTGATAGTTCGGATGATGAGGATAATGAAGTTTATGCTGCTGAATTTGTTTGGCCATCAAAAGCAAAGCCTTGTTCTTGTCATTCGTTGAACCCGGTTCAGAAAAATCGGCAAGAAGAAATTAAATTTACTTTTGATGTTGCCAAATGCGATCGCATTTTTGATGAATTGCTTAAGAATGGTTTCATTAAACTTTCTCATGCGATTCCACCAGCCGATCAATTAAAAAATCATGCATATTGTAAGTGGCATAATTCTTTTTCACATGCTACTAATGATTGCAATGCTTTCCGACGACAAGTACAATCGGCTATTAATGAAGGTCGATTGGTACTAGCTGAGATGCAAGTTGACAAGACTCCCTTCCCTGTGCATACCCTTGATTTAAATACCAAGGTGTTGATTCGGCCGGAACAAGCCGAAGGAGCTAAGGGAAAGAATGTGATAGTTGGGGAGCCAAGGCCGGAAAAAGTTGATGATCAAATCTCCGCTAATCAGGCGAAACCGGTTAGACCGGTTTCCCAAACCAGTCAAACCGGTCAGACCGGTTTGCTCCTGGACCGACCTAGAACTTTCAAGCCTATACGCCCGAAAGTGGGTACTTGGAAAGTTAATGAGCCTAAAGTCAGAGGTACAGTTCTGAAGCAAGGACCTACCTTTAATCAGCTCTTGAACAAGTACACAAAGGCCGCTCAAGTTGATCGGCCGGTAAAAAAGAGACCAAGATCACCAATGCGTGGAGATGGTTATGCAGAGAACAATAGACGTCGTAGTGATGTTGTTACTATTTATCCACCACAGAAGATGTATGCTACCATGCCATGGGCACCTCCAGCGTCAGATTCTCCATATCCAACATGGGACCAAGGAATGTGGATGCAGTGTTTTCCCATGCCACAACCACCTCAAGATTACATGGGAAATAGTCCTAGAATCCCAGTACATGACCGATTGGGCTCATATCAATCAGGTTCGGCGCCAGCTAGCAAAGCGGTCAGACCGGTTTCAAACCGGTCAGACCGGTTTCGGTCTGAACAGAAACAATATGCTCCTCCTCAGCAAGAATATCGTGTCAAGGAGAAGAAGGAGGAAGCAAAGCTTACAGAGGACCCAAACCAAGCCAAAACTGATGGGTTTGTTAAGATTGGTGATGTTCCAGTGGCTATGCAAGAGTTGGGTAAAAAGCCGACAGTTATTGGAAATTCGGCTGTTAAAAAACATGTCATGGCTAATGATCATGAAGCTGGGAGTAGCAAGGTTGTGAGGAAAGTGTTTCAACCAAGGTGGTGTCCTTCTGGTTTGACTCATACACAAAAGAGAAAGTTGCAGCGCTTGCGAAACAAAGAAAAAAGGGAACAGGAAACTGAGAAATTAAGGGATGAGCATTTCAACAGATATAGGCCAATGATTCCTCAGAAGAAAATTTGGCAAGCCAAGTCAGTTGTGCAACCAGCAACACAACCGGTCAGACCGGTTTCAGAATCCGGTCAGACCAGTTTGGGCGCGACAGAAGAGGTCCGACCGGTTTCTGGAACCGGCCAGACCGGTTTGGAACCAGAGGCAGAAAGCACATCTGTTCCCATTATAAATGCAAGTACTACACCAGAAAATTCTCCAGTGGTTGAAGATGAGGAGATGGTTGACTTTGAAGCTTCTCCAGAGCATAACAATATGGGTGTTAATGTTGTCTATTTATCATCGGATTACTTTGTGGTGCCGGAGGAAGAAATATCTCATCTTCAGCTTGGGCCTCGTGATGCTATATTTCAGAAGCCGCAAGAATCAAACAATTACTTGAAGGCTTTGTACATGAGAGGTCATATCAATGGGAAGTCAGTCTCGTGAATGTTGGTTGATGGTGGGGCGATCGTGAATCTTATGCCCTATTCTCTCTACAAGAAGATTGGTGGAAACGACGAAGAATTGATCAAGACAAACATGACGGTCAGTGGAGTTGCTGGCGGTGATCCTATTGGCGCCAAGGGTGTGGCTTCTATGGAGTTGATCATTGGAAGCAAGACCGTTGCTACAGCTTTCTTCATCTCATAAGTGCAAGGTAATTTCAGTTTAATACTTGGGCGTGATTGGATTCATGCAAATCAATGCGTGCCTTCTACCTTGCATCAATATCTCATTTAGTGGATCGGCGATGAAGTTGAAGTTGTACATGGTGATACTTCTTCCTTCGTTGCAACGGCCGATTCTGATTCTATTAGTGCAAATGATAATATTAAGTGTTTGTCGGGCTTAGATTTGACCGATTATGAGCTGATCAGTTACAATAAGGATGGTTTCGTTCCTGCTACATTAAAGCCCATGGAGAATCGGTTGAATTACTTGTTGTAATTGATGGAGCAAACAAATCAACAGAGACAAACCGGTCAGATCGCTTCCAGAAACCGGTCAGACCGGTTCAGGCCTGAACAGTACCAGTCGAGCCAAACCGGTCAGACTGCTTCTGGGAACCGGTCAGTCCGGTTTACGTCGGGATAGTGGCTTCAAGAGCGAATTGATCATTTTCGAGAAAAAACAGAGGGCACATTTGAAGCCATTGAAGATCTGGGTGATATGGATAAGCTGGGTCAAGGTTTTACATCAGCCGACCCTTTAGAAAAAATAGATATTGGTGATGGTACTATTCCTAGGCCAACTTTTGTAAACAAAAATTTACCGGCTAAGTATAAAGCCGAGTTAATATCCAAAGTTAAAGTGTCGATTGTTTTGCTTGGGAGTACCGTGAGATGCCGGGTTTGAGTCGTGATTTAGTTGAACATCGTTTACCGATAAAAGCTGGTTTTAGACCTTTTAAACAATCGGCTAGACGTTTTAATCCCGCTATTTATGAACGAATAAAAGAAGAAGTTAATCATTTATTAGATGCTGGTTTTATTCGGACTTGTCATTATGCGGATTGGATTTCTAATATTGTTCCCGTTGAAAAGAAAGATTCGGGAAAACTTAGAGCGTGCATTGATTTTAGAGATCTTAATAAAGCTACTCCGAAAGATTCATATCCTATGCCTATAGCCGATGTTTTGATCAATGAAGCATCTGGACATCGTGTTGTTAGCTTTCTTGATGGTGAGTGGGTGATTATGACTTTTGAATTGAAGAATGCTGGCGCAACTTATCAAAGGGCTATGAATTTAATCTTCCATGATTTACTTGGTGTTATTGTGGAAGTGTATATTGATGATATTGTAGTTAAATCGGATGACTTGGATTCTCATTTAGCCGATTTAAAACTTGCTCTTGAGAGGATGCGACGGTATGGTTTGAAGATGAATCCACTCAAATGTGCTTTTGGTGTTTCGGCTAGGAAGTTTCTTGGGTTTATTATTCATGAGAATGGCATAGAAGTTGATCCCAAGAAACTTCCCAGCCGAAACACCAAAAACACATTTGAGTGGATTCATCTTCAAACCATACCGTCGCATCCTCTCAAGAGCAAGTAAGCTTTCAATCTTTTGTCGGTTACCTCATCAATA
>OAMR01000398.1:494991-510310 GCA_900205405.1 Echinochloa crus-galli | reverse complement strand
GATTCGGAAGCGGAAAGCGAATGTCGAACAGATTCAGCTTGAAGTGTTGGGGATTCCTGGTCAATTCCGAGATAAAAGTATCCTTTATCCCGAAATTGAAGGGGCATGTGTTGACACCAAAAATTGGCACCAGGAAGAGGCTGACATGTGGGCCGGATTTGGTGGAAGGATGCCATTCGGCTAAGGGAATTTCTCTGAAGCATTCGGCAAAGGCACTCTGCGGTCGGGAACGCGTCATCATTCGGCAGAGGCGTTATTCCGCAGGCGAAAAGAAGTAACATTCAAGAGGGCGTGATGACGTGGATCAATATAAGGAAAAGGCCGGTTCGAACAAGGAAAGCAATATGGGCACGAAGATTCGTCATTTATTTTTAGAAACGAGTGTTGTAGTCGTGTCCGACTAGGAGTTGTATCAAGACCTGGGTATAAATATAAACCCATGGCAGTTGTAAAAGGATATACAATCAATCGTACAACAAACCGGCCCCGTGCCAACATCGAGTCCTTTAGTCGAGTCGTCGAGTTCTTCGAGAGGAGTCATCGATCCGTCGACCTCCGTAAGTACCGGCAACCTTGTATCATGCTTAGTATCATGCGGTGGATTTAAGCTTTGATGCAAGTAGTCTTGTTACCATGCTTAGTATCATCCGGTGGATTTAAGTTGTGGTTTCAAGAAGGTTCCTCTGTTAGGTCATGAGCCATGCGGTGGGCTAAGATCTAGTATGGACCAAGTTATCGGCTCTGTTAGATTTCGGCAAGATCTAGCAGATTCATTAAGTTACCCCGTGTTGCTCCTTTTTTACTATGTGCTTAATTCATGCAACACACCTTTGCCCAATCTAGATCGGCTAGAATCGGCTCTGCTTTACGGTGTGACGACTTATCCCCTCATAGCCGAATCCGAAACCGATCTAGGTTGCTACGTGTCGCGGGTTCAAGCTTGTCGGCATTGTGTAGATCTTGACAGAACCGGGTATCATGCGGTAGATGCAGGTTTTTGGGTCGTCTTAGAGCTAATCATCCGGTGGATTAGAATTCGATTCGATCTGATAGATTTATCTTTACCGATTAGGCTTGTTCCTTCGCCATGGATCCCGATTCGGCTAAATAGCCGTATTCGGCAGTGCTCTCATGAGTGAACTTGTGTTCGTGGGTTTGCATTGGACAATGAATGCTTTTAGCCTTTCACGATTAGGTTGTATCATGCGGTGGATTGATCTAATTTGATTGGTGGTGTGGCCTCAAACGAGTTGTATCATGCGGTGGATTAACTCGTTCGTTGTCATGCTTGACGGGTGCTGCTTTCGGCCTATGCATTCTTGTTTTCAATGTAAATTCGTGACTGTGTTGTGGGTTCGTAACTAAACATTGAGTGCTTTTAGCTTTTCATGGTTAGATTGTATCATGCGGTGGATTAATCTAATCTGATTAGTGGCGTGGTTACAAACAAGTCGTATCATGCGGTGGATTAACTTGTTTTGTTATCATGCTTGACGGGTGCTGCTTTCGGCCTATGCATTCTTTGTTTACTGCGAATTTATGATCATGTTTCACCCTTTTATTTATTTATCATGCTCTGTTTCTCGTTAATCGGCTATGAGTACGTGTTCATTCGGTTGAAAGCCGATCTTTCGTCATGCTTACGTCACGCATTCGGCAGTGCGCTCCTTGCGTGCCTTGCCGATTGCCGAATGAGGTTTTAACTGCCGACAGATAGCTTCCCTGTAGCTATATGTCTTTCGAGATTGGCTTCAACGCCGCAAACATGGAACTGTCTGGTCTCACCCGGCACGTTCCAGGTTTTAATCTAAACGTTTTTATCCCTTTGTTAGTTTTCAGGCAAACTGAATGGCACGCTTCCGGATTCGAAAGCCCGGGCCACGTTTGAAGCCAGCTTTGTTCGGCTTGCTGTGTGCTTGGCGTGAGGTGCGGATTTTACGTCAACAGCTATGAAGAACGTCGAAGCTCCTACTTGCAAAAAGGATTTGCAAAACTTTCTAGGCAAGGTGAATTTCTTGAGAAGATTTATAATTAACTTGTCTGGAAAGGTTGATGCTTTTACTCCTTTACTTCGGTTGAAAGATGAAGCCGATTTTACCTGGGGGCAAAACAGCAAGAGGCTTTTGAGAAAATCAAAGAGTACTTGTCTTCACCACCGGTGCTTAGGGCGCCTAAGAGAGGACTTCCTTTCAAACTTTATGTGGCAGCCGAAGATAGAGTCATTGGAGCTGTTTTGACCCAAGAGATTGATGCTAAGGAGTATGTGATTGCTTACATAAGAGTTATTGGAGCTGTTTTGACCCAAGAGATTGATGCTAAGGAGTATGTGATTGCTTATATAAGCCGACGGCTCATTGATGTAGAAACGAGGTATACTTTCATTGAGAAGTTATGCTTGTCATTATATAATGCTTGTACTCAATTGAGGCATTATTTATTGTCTAGTACTTGCATCGTGTTATGTCAAACCGATGTTATCAAACATATGTTACAAAAACCGATTTTAAGTGGTAGAATCGGTAAATGGGCTTATGCTTTAGTTGAGTATGATTTGGCTTGTGAACCTTTAAAATCTATGAAAGGCCAAATTGTAGCTGATTTTATTGTTGAACATCGGATAAATGATACAAACAACTTCGACGTCGGATATATTACTTGTACCCCATGGAAGTTATACTTTGATGGATCAGTTTGCAATGATGGGCAAGGTGGACAATGGATTGGTGCTATTTTGGTCTCTCCAAGTGGTGCCGTTTTTGAGTTTTCAAACCGATTAGAAGAAAAGCATACCAATAATAAAGTTGAATATGAAGCCCTTCTATTTGGATTGGAATTTTTGCAAGACATGGGAATTAAGCATGTTGAGGCTTTTGGTGATTCACTCCTGATGGTACAGCAAGTATATAAGGTATGCCAATGTTATAATGGTTCACTAAATGCATATCTTGATAGATGCCTTGATATCATAGCTTCTTTTGATGAATTTACAATCAAACATATTCCAAGAGAAGAGAATGACAAGGCTAATACTCTGGCTCAGAAAGCATCTAGTTATATGGTTGCTTATTTCTATCTTCAAAAACTGATGCAATCAAAAGCCGAGATTCAGGTTTTGAACGAACCGGTTCAACCGGTTTCACAACCGGTCTGACCGCCAGAACCGGTCTGACCGGTTTGAAACCGGTCTGACCACTTTGTCCCCTGACAGCGGCAAAAAAGTCTTGGATGATGTTAATGACTCCAAGTTTAAAGATCAGGACTGGAGAATGCCTATTATTACTTATTTGAAAGACTCTGGTAGTGGTGCAGAAAGAAATATTCGGCGATTATCATTTAAATACATATTGCTTGATGATGAACTTTATCGTCGAACCGCCGAAGATTTGCTTTTAAAATGTTTAGACTCGGATCAGGCCAAAGTCGCCATGGGAGAAGTTCATGAGGGTATTTGTGGTACACATCAATCGGCTCCCAAGATGAAGTGGTTACTTAGACGAGCCGGGTTTTATTGGCCTACTATGATGGCGGATTGTTTCAAATACTATAAAGGGTGTGAAGAATGTCAGAAATTTGGAGATCTACAAGTTAGAAGAAAATCCTAAGAGATGGCATGAAGTGTTATCCGAAGCATTATGGGCTCATCGTATATCTAGACATGGTGCTACTAAAGTTACTCCTTTTGAGCTTGTGTATGGTCAAGAGGCCGTTTTACCTGTTGAGGTGAATTTGGACGCTTACAGACTAGCTAAACAAAGTGACCTTGGTGCTGTTGATTATCATGATTTGATGATGGATAATATTGATGAGGTCACTGACAAGAGGTTAAAGGCTTTAAAGGAAATTGAAAAAGATAAGCTTCAGGTTACTAAAGCTTACAACAAGAAGGTGCGAGGGAAATATTTTCAGATTGGAGAGCTTGTTTGGAAGACAATTTTGCCTATTGGAACGAAGAGCAACAAGTTCGGTAAATGGTCGCCAAGTTGGAAGGGGCCATATAGAGTTGTCAAAGTCATATTTGGGAATTCTTATATGCTGGAAACATTACAAGGGGATCGTTTACCTAAAGCTATCAACGGAAGATATTTGAAGAAATATTACCCAAGCGTATAGCAAGATGCATGAAGATTAAATGGCCGATAGATCTTTTGATATCGCCCTTAGTATAAATTTTGGCTACTGAGTTGTAATTGTCTATATACATGCTTTTTAGTTTGCAAGCTCACTAAAAAGACAGGGGGCATGTGTTGATAGTCAAAATTGGCAGCAGCCGAGGGAAACTGGTCTGACTGGTTTGCCGAACCGGTCAGACTAGTTTGGAGTTGTAGTTCGGGTAGGATTAGGATTCCGAGTTTTATCCCATATTGTAACCGAATTGGAAGGGGTACGACTTCCCCAGCCTATATATATGAAGGCTAAGGCCGATTGAGAGTTATTCCAATCGAATCAAACACAATTGTTCCTTACTTTTTTTATCTCCAAACCCTAAACACTTTTTCAACCCTAATTGCTGTCCTTTGCTCATCTCCGCGACGTACTAAGGTGTTCTAGGTGGCCTGCCGATCCTAGAGCAACCCTAGATTGCTTGAGCTCCGACGGGGTCCCTCCCGAGCTTGAGTTTCTAGGTCTTCACGACCTCCTGTCAGAAAGCGGTCTGACCGGCTGACCGGTTTGCCCGAGGGAGGCCGGGTGTTGGCCGTGGTGACGGCCGTGCTGCGATATCGAGTGTGTTATCGCATCTTTGTGTCAACACGGGCGTTGGTATTTAAAAGCTGAAGACCTGAAGTACTGCACACTCAACTAGCCTAAGATGTACTCTCTCCGTCCTACAGTAACATGTCGTTTTGGAGAATATCAGACAGACTAACCGGAATGCCAAATGTCCTATATACCCCTGATAACTCTATTTAGATCGTTTTGGTACAAGAGCTGTCGGTTGGAGTACCAAGACAATTTAATTAGGAGACAAGTCATTTATTGAGGCTAATGGACTTCTGTCGGTTTTGTTTGGCGCCAACAAGGCTGGTGCTAAAAAAATAGCATTACATTACACCAAAATTGTTTTACATGTTTGCTAGCGCCAAAACGATCTCAGGCTCCAAAATTTTACTTGCTGCCAAAATCACAAAGGCAATTTGACAGGCTATTAAACTGAGGATGGAGCCTGAGACTTCGCGGTCCTCTCATTTTCTCCTCTCATCTTCTCCTTGCATCTTCTCCAAACACAGCCAAACAATTCATGGCCATATTAGATCTCAACCAGGAACCAGATGATGAAGATGGAGAGGTGTTACCTGATCTGAATGAAGCACCTTTGCTGCAAGATGACGACTGCAATGATGCACATGGAGAAGAACAAAACAATTCTGCCCATCAGGAAGATGAACAGGCCACAGGTACACATGATAAAATTATTAGTAACTCTGATGTTTTCACAATATGCATAGGATGACAAAGGCACTAACATGATGAATCAACTTGATGTGTGTAGTCCAAGTTTCTATTGAAGAACATGAAGCTGAACAAGTGATGTATCCTTTTGATCTGAATATGAATGCATCTGAAGAACAAAAAGACATCCATGCAGGTAACTCTATCCTTTTATTATAGTTCACGCCATATAGTAGTTTGCTCCATATAAACTATGTTAAGTGCATAACATACCTTTAGGATCCTTGCTTACCTGTAGAGCTGCTCCATTAGAACTCCCCTTTAGTTCTGCTATGTGCATTATTCATTGTATGATGCTCTGCAATTTATATGATGGTCTGGGTACTTGACGATACAGATAATGAAGGGGGACATGCAAATGGAAATGAACAACATCGGTCAAAAAATTTGACAGATATTCAAAGACAACAATTCTTTATAAGATCCTCAACCGTATCTGTTCTGTGGGATGGCAACATTTTTTATTTTATCCTTTCATAAAAGCGTGGGTCAACGAGTACAGTATTACAATAAATATTTCTAGAGGTTCGCCAATTGGTGCAAACTACCACCTTGAATTAATGACGATGAGGACATCGATTTGGCGTTTTGCTTCTATATACTTGCACTTGTTATGTTTGGCTTATACTTTACCTAACAGCTTAGTAGCTAGCTTGAAGTGCTCCGAAGTCCTAATTGATATTTGTAAGCTTTTCCGTAAAGGACATATGCATACATAGCGTATTTTATGATGTCAGGTAGATGTCCGATTGCAAGTTTGAGTTTGTTTTTTTTTCATAAAATGAGTTAGACATCTGATTGCAAGATCATGTAGTGGCAGTTTGCGTGAACACTGATCCCACATTTTCTGCAGGATAATTTATGGGTATGGTTGTCGGTGCAAAGCCTCGAAAAAATAAGACAAAGTTGATGGAGCGCAATGGGTGGCCTCGTGGCTCTAGCAGCTATTTGCTCACAACCCGAGGACAAAGACTAGTGGATGCTCCACCTCCACGAGGTGACTATTCTACTTTATAAATTGCTTGTAAGTTGCATAACAATTTGATAACGTCTGAAGCAAGTTATATTTGGTCACTACATTTTTTGTCTATACACATCAGTTGTCCACACCACGGATCCATGCATTGTGTGCATATACTTTTCTTTAATATTTTTGGAAGAAAAATTAAATATGGGATTGGTTGTTTGGATTAATTGGGCCTTGGCCATTTTAGTCTCAATTAAACAAAAGAATTAAAAGGTCCACGCACTAGTAAATGCTAGGGAGCTATTGGCATTAAATCTCGGATGGAGAGTCAGAAAGAATACAAACCAGTGAACAAGTTGTGGACATGAAGGTGCTCGCTCGCTGAGGTGGGCCGTGGCTCGTGGCAACCGGAGCAGTGTCCGGGTACATCCTCCCTTCTCCTCTGCTGCGTCTATATAAGGAGGCTCCTCCCCCTAGGCACACACGTTCTCCTATGCCCTCTCTTGCATTCCCGACTCAAGCTCTGCGTGCAAACTGCTTGCGTGAGCAGAAGCCTCTGAACCTCCCACCCTAGTGATCCTACTTTTGGGATATGCAGGTAATAAGGTTTTTGGGGAGCGTACGTGTATGCGACTGCTCGCTTCATCAACTGAATGACTACTTTCTCGCAGCCCTCTTCCACGAGCTGAACGACTACTTCTCAGAGGTCCTGAACGACTACTTCTAGAAGGTCGTTCGGGGAACTCCATTGCGTCGACTCGCACTACACCGAATTAGATTGACTACTTCAAGCAAGGCCAATCGAGGATGGTTAACTCTATTCCTCCAGCTTGTGACGGCGCCGCATCCGGTACCGTTCTCGCCCATGGGTACATTCAGAACCAAACCTTGTTCCGGTTTGTTTTGTTGTTGTTCATGTTAGTTAGGACAATTAACTTGGACACACGCACATATTCCGCAATCACAAGATCACACACTATAATCATGAATTTACTATTAGTCTCCTGAATTAAAATATACCAAAAAATGGCTAGATGTTTAACAATCCAAAAACCTTATGTTGTTAATAGGCTTTCGGTATCTAGTTTTTTGCTACATCAATTAAACCAAATGCATTTGATGTCTCAAATTACAAGCGTTGGCGCGAAAGAGTTACGCTATGTTTGACAACGATGAGCATTATCCATGTTGTTCAGGGGAAGCCTGAATAGTTCACTCCAGAGGAGGAGCGGTCTTTCATGGCGACCGACAGCCTTGTGGACATGTATCTCTCGCTGCCAAGTGGCAAAGAAGTTTGGAATGCTCTTGAGGATAAGTTCGGGGTATCTGATGCTGGTAGTGAGTTTTGAGTCATGGAACAGTTCTATGACTACAGGATGGTTGAAGATTATTCTATGGTAGAATATGCCCACGAGATTCAGGCGCTACTTAAAGACCTTGAGAACTGCAGCAACGATGCTCCATGTCTGTTGCCCGACGAGATTGTGGTAGGAGGTATTATTACTAAGCTGCCACCTTCTTGGAGAGATTTGCGACCTTTCTGAAACACACGTGACAAGAGTTTACAATTGCCGGTCTCATCGGCACTCTTGACGTGGAAGAGAAGGCGAGGGCAAAAGACACACGTGGAAAAGGGATTGTTGTATATTCTAGTGCCAACTTGGTGCAAAAAAAGAATTTCAATACATCTAACAAGAAGAAGAACAAGCCCCAACAGAACCAAACAAAGACTAATCAAACTGCCCAATTCAAGAAGAAGAAACGTAAACTGGGACCTAAGACTGTAGAATGTGTCTTTCTTGGCTATGCTTTCTACAGTGTGGGTTAAAGATTTTTAAAAATGAAATCTGGAGTACCTGACATTCATGTTGGTACAATTATGGAGTCCAGAGATGCTACATTTTTTAGGACATTTTCATATGAAAGAGATTAGCAC
Source organism: Echinochloa crus-galli (assembly GCA_900205405.1). NCBI lineage: Eukaryota > Viridiplantae > Streptophyta > Magnoliopsida > Poales > Poaceae > Echinochloa > Echinochloa crus-galli. The sequence goes on along the minus strand of OAMR01000398.1, from coordinate 501,959 downwards.
ATCTAATCAAGAATTGTTTATTAATAAAGAACCTGTTGTTTTGATAGAACACAACGAACAAACACATGCTCAAAGTTCTCAAAAAGAGCAAGAGATAGAGAATTGTGAAGCTCTTTAGTAATGATTTCATTGTGTACCTTGTGGATGACACCCCTAGAACCATTGAAGAGGCATATTCCTCTTTGTATTCTGACTATTGAAAGGAAGCAGTTCAGGAATGAGATGGATTCAATTATGACAAATGATACTTAGGAGGTTGTGGAATGTCCTTTTGGGTGCAAACCTGTAGGATGTAAGTGGGTGTTCATGCTTAGGCCTGATGGTACAATTGAAAAGTACTAGGCAAGACTAGTGGCTAAAGGCTATACTAAAAAAGAAGGAGATAACTTCTTTGATACTTACTCACCGGTTGCCCGATTGACCACTATTCGAGTACTACTTTCCTTAGCAGCTTCCCATGGTCTTCTCGTTCACCAAATGGACGTTAAGACAGCTTTCCTAAACGGAGGGTTGGAGGAAGAGATCTACATGGATCAACCAGATGGGTTTGTTGCAGAGGATCAAAAGGGAATGATGTCTAAGTTAATAAAGTCCTTGTATGATTTTAAGAAAGTACCTAAGCAATGGCATGAGAAGTTTGACATAACTTTAACGTCAGTGGGCTTTATTGTGAACGAAGCTGACAAGGAGTGATATTGTGTCTGCATGTAGACGTCATACTGATATTTGGGACGAACCTTAATGAGATTAAAGAAGTCCAAGAGTTTTCTCTAAAAATTTTGAGATGAAAGATTTGGGAGAGGCTAACATGATCCTAAATATTAAACTAGTGAGAGAAGGTGATGATGGGGTTGTCCTTATACAATCTCATTATGTGGAGAAAGTCTTGAGTCGTTTTGGTTATAATGACTGCAAGCTAGCTCCAACACCTTATGATGCTAGCAAAATATTACAGAAGAACAAAAGAAATAATGAGATATGAAGTCGGATACTCCAATATCATTGGTTCACTAATGTACTTAGTAGCACTACAAGACCTGATATCTCGTTTGTTGTGAGCAAACTAAGTTGGATTGTGTCAAATACGGGAGATGGTAAGTGGAATGCTCTTGAACGGGTAATGTGTTTTCTTGAAGGTACTGTGGACTATGGGATTCACTATACCGGGTACCAAAGGGTACTAGAGAGTTAATGTGATTCAAATTGGATATCTGATTCGTATGAGATTAAAGCCACAAGTGGATATGTGTTTACACTTGGAAGTGGTGCTGTCTCATGGAAGTCTTGCAGGCAGACCATCTTAACGAGGTCAACTATGGAAGTACAACTCACTACATTAAACACCACCACTATTGAGGCTGAATGGCTTCGTGATCTCCTTATGGACCTGCGGGTAGTTGAAAACGCGATACCGGCTATCCTCATGAACTGTGATAATTAAACTGTGATTGTCAGGGTGAATAGTTTAATGGATAACATGAAGTCCTCTACACATGTAAAGAGAAAGCTGAAATCTGTTAGGAAATTAAGAAACTCCAGAGTGATAGTCTTGGACTACAACCAAACGGTTAAGAACCTAGCAAATCAATTCACAAAGGGTCTTTCACGTAATGTGATAAATAATGCATCCAGTGAATTGGGCTTTAAACCATGTATGTTGCTCTATATTGGTAACCTATCCTATATGATCAGAGATTCCGTGATGTAGGATGGTGAAACAAGCTACTGTTTAACTGAGAGAAGAGAACCTTTAAAAAAGGCTCATTCCAATTGAGGTTGATTTCTCTTCTGAATCTGTATGGCAGGTTGGTAAAAACCTTAATGTGATCCGAGTGGCTCAATGAGAGCAAATATGTTAGCATATAGAACATCCTAAATGATTACACCTATATGGGTTCGATTGCTAGTCACAATCTATGAGATAGGGTGATCTCTAGATACCCAAGAAAGGCATGGAGTATGACCTATACACTCCAACCCGCGGGGATGCTTACAACATCCTAGTACTTGAAAGGGCTCTAGTGCAAGCTTGTTTGCACGAAACTACCAATTCAAGGCACAGTTCATTGGTCAGTTGTGAATAAGTGTAGCTTTTGCCCAGGGTGGATGTTCAACTTAACCGTCTCCGCCATAAGGCTGGTATATCAAAACAACAGTTGAGTTGAGAACATTTCTTGTGTACTTTGAAATTCTTGGTGGGGATTATTGAATTAATTGGGCCTTTGGCCCATTTTGGTCTCAGTTAACCTAAAGAACTAAAAGGTCCAACGACAGATGCTAGGGAGTTACTGGCATTAAATCTTGGATGGAGAGTCAAAGAGAATCCTAACCAACTTAAATGGTGGACAACTATGGACCGCTTGTGAAATTGGCAAGAGGAGAACAGGGTGCCACACGCGCACGCTCGGTTGCCTCGCCGAGCCATGGTGCGTGACACGTGGCCAAGTCGAGCCAGTGACACGACGCAAGACGACGTGGTGAGGTGAACGTTTTTGCCATTGATGACAGTTATTGACTCGTAAAGGTTATTGCCATTAGTGTGAGGATCTTTACTTATGTTTAATGACATTATGACTGGCTGAGCAGTAGCTGACGAAATTATGGCCATTGCTGTCTGAGTAGTGTCCAAGTTCATCATCCCTTCTCCTCAAGTGCACCTATATAAGGAGGCACCTCCCCAAGCATACAGACATTCTCCCAGGCCCTCTCTGGTATTCCTCTTCAGTGGACCTCTCTCTTCTCCCTCACCATTTTGCTGCTCTCTTGCATTCCCGACGCAAGATTTTTGCACGCACACTGCTTACGTGAGCAGAAGCCTCCAAACCTACCTGCCTAGCGATCTGCTCGGGATAGGCAGTCAATAAATTTTTTGGGGAGCGTACGAGTACGCCACTGCCAGCCTCCGAACCTTCCTACTTAGCGATCCTGCTCGGGATAGGCAGTCAATAAGGTTTTTGAGGAGCATACCAGTATGCGACTGCTCCCATCATCAACTGAACGACTACTTCCTAGGAGCATTGAACGACTACTTCTCGGTGTCCATTTTCGTCCAGCGAATGACTAAATCTCGGAGGCTCTGATGAATGACTACTTCCAGAAGGGCGTTCGGGAAACTCCACTGCATCGACTCGCCACTTCACCGAATTAGATCAACTACTTCAAGCAAGGCCATCGAGGATGGTTAACTCTATTCCTCCAGCCGGTGATGGCGCATCCGATCCGGTGCCTCCGGTACCGGCCCCACCCATGGGTATATTCTGAACTAAACCTTGTTCTGGTTTGTTTTGTCGCTATTCAAGTTAGTTAGGAGAATTAACTTACACTCACAGTATTCTGCTATCATAAGATTACTCACTGTGATCGTGAATTTACTGTTAATTTTGAAATTAAAATATACCAAAATACCTAGATGTTTAACATTGACTACATCACCATGAATTCAGGGTTGCAAAGTCGATCCTGCAAATTCTTGACTACCAGACTAACCCTTAAATAGTTAAAATGACAGCCTGAACAACCTTTCATACTGAATGCACGATGTTTGTGCTCCTTACGCTGGCTAGTGTTGCCCCTCGTGGAACGGCGTAATTCTGTTAATGAACACAGTCATTTATTTTACGTTGGGTGGTTTTGAAAAGCAATCCAAGGTGAGGCTGCCGCTATTGCGATGACTGCGGTGTGGACGGTTACGCGCTTCAAGCTTTTTACAGGTGAAATTTCTGTTCGATATTCCAGGTTTTCACCATCAGTTGCAAACTTGCAATCTTAACGTCCCCCTATTAGTAATTTTACTCTTCTTAAAAAATTTAAAAGGCGTGGGGTCAACCAGGATATTATTTTTTTGTAAGCATAAGTTTAAAATCAAAAGTATTATTTTACTGCTTGTGTTCTCCAACAATTAATCTATATTTGGCGATAGGGAATCCTATTTGTTGAACCTTCGTACCACCTTTTCTTTTCACTTTGAAGGATCGATGATATGTGAAACTTGTCTATGAATCACACATAGAAATATAGAATTAAGAAGGAAGAGTGTTTTAAAAGAATTATTAAGTGGTATCTAACTTCTCATATCTCAGTCACTGATGCCAGAACATTGCACCTTAAATAAATAAAAATCTGTGTTCAGATTTTCAGGCTAATCACATTGTATCTCTATTTCAGTGTGGACCATTTTAGAGTGATAATTAAGTCACCTGAAATGTTGCAAAACAGCAATTATCCATCAAAAGTTTGTATATATATGCACTTTAATAAAGTAACGTACTTCATATCTAAGGTTCATTATTATCGTCAACTGAATGGAAGGTTTCAATAAATTGAAAAGTAAAAAATCATTAGTGCTAAAAATTGGAAGTGTTGCTAGTTACCATCCTGAAAATAACTTGATGGAGTGTTTCTTTCAAAAAATGTCACCTTTCTTGATCAATTTGGTGAAAAATGACCGGTCGGGTTGGAGAAGAAGAGGGGGAGAGGGGAGGGGGTTTTGTGTGTATACACTATCACAAATGGTTTATAACACGAATCGTTTGTGACGGTGTCATGATTTAAACCATTCATGATGGTGTGTCGGTTCATGTAACACCCTAAAATTTATCGCAGTGAAAGTTCAATGATTTATTATGGTTTCAATAGAATTTTCTAGGATTTAATCGGAATTCTAGTGAATTAATTAAATTTAAATATTATTTAAATAATTTTAGCCAAAATTAGTGTTGATGAATTCATGTTGTTGCATTGAGTTTTGTTTGCTGGTAGTTCAAATTGAAATTTAAATCTAATTTGAATTCAAGTATGAATTACATTTGTTTGAGCTATAAAATTGTTATTTTTGGGAGAGTTCGCTTTGCCCGCCCTGAACTTTTCCCCTGTTACCTTTCAGTCCAGTCCACCTCCCAAGGCCAAGCCAGCCAACTCTCACTCCCTCTCCACGCGCTAGTCCGCCTCCAGCCTAGCCTTTCCCTTTTTCGACCTAAACCCTAGCGCCGCCAAGCTCTTTGTAGTCGCCACCAAGATCTCCGGCCGCCTCACCAATCCCCTGCTCTGGCGCAGCCTCTCCTCCTTCGCCTCCCCAAGTAGTTTGGTATGAAGGTAACAAGGTTACCCGAGCAGCACTCGCCGTCTTTCTCCGGCTTTTAGCCTCGCATGCGCTCACCGCAGTTCACCCTCCGGAGGTCACTGTCAGCCTGTCGTCGTGTTCCTCCTCTGCCGCCGAGAAGCAGACGGGTGATCTGCTCATCGTGTCCCGGTGCCGTAGGGATAATCGGTTTCTGAAACCAAGCCCTCTAGCTCATTTTCAAGCTGCCCCGGACTGCTAGGTCCAGGAAAGCAACGTGGGTGCAAGCATGGGAATTGGCGGCTGCCAACACGAGGTGTAGATTGACCAGATGCGCGCGCGAGGCGACCAAATTTGCCTGAGAACACCCCGGCGACATCCTAGGGGTCCACTGGACTTCCGGTGGCCCAGCGGCAGCGAGGTGGGGTTGAGGGAAGGGAGGTGGCGATGGCGGCAAGGATTTGTCGCCACCCGAGTCGCCCAAGACGGGTGCGATGCGGGGGATTGTTAATTCCCGAAGCTACTTGTGGTTTCAGAACCCCTGCAGCCCCTCGCGGGCGGACGGACGCAGCCCCCACGCCGCCGCCGTCTCCCTCCGGTCCTCTACATCACCGGCGCCAGAGCAGCTCAACGGAAGCCCGTCCTGCTGCAAGGAAGGTGGCGGCGGGGCTCCCTTTCAGCACCCCTCGTCTTCCCTCACGCCGATGAGATCTATGGCCACAGTGTTGGCATTTAGATCTGGTTTCTCTAAACTCAGATCCATTGTTCCCCCGGTCTGATCTATCGCCTCAGGAGGAGTTTGGATGGGTGGCAAGCGTGGGCGTGTGCCATTGACGCATCCTCACGGTGTAACAACCCTAAAAATACCTATAGGATTTGTTGAGTGCAAAAAAAAATTCGAATTTAAAAATTTTTGGTGAAATTGTGTGCATGCAAACAAACATATAAGAGTACCTTCTATTTGCTTCCTAAATTCCTAGGCAATTTAAATTTGAAATTTAAAATCAATTTGAAGGGCTAAGGATGAAATAGTGTAATTTGGATTTATTTGGATTTTTGGTTGGTTTGAATTCAAATTCTAGATTTGAATTCAAACTCTAATTGACTAAACTAATTGTCAAACCCTATTCCTGTTCGTGGGCCAAAACCCGAGCCAAAGTCCGGATAACCCCCTCCAACTTTCCTTTCCGATCCAACCGACCAGCCGGCCTGCTCGGTCTTTCGGCCCAGCCCCTTCACCGCGTCCCCTCCGCGTTCCCCTTTTCCACTGACAGGCGGGCCCCGCCTGTCAGTCGTCTCTCTCCCCGCGTCATCGTCCTCCTCCCGCCGCTCTCTCTCTCTCCCGCGGCCGCGCGCCCGTGACCCAACCACCCGAGCTCCGTGCGGCCCGACGCGATTGCGCCGCGTGTCCGCGAGCGCTCAAGCACCCCATCTCGCCGTTCAAGCCCCGGAAACCCTAGCGCCTATCCCCTATAAAACCCGCCGCCGGCCGTCGTCTTCCCCAAGCCGCGCCGCCCCTTTGGGGTTCCATCCCGATCCAATTCGTGAGCAGAGAGGAGAGGGAGAAGGGTGGGGAAGAGGTTCAGCGGGAGCAGGAGCAAGGAGAAGAGCCGGAGCGCCTTCCCCGCAACGCCGCCGCCGAAGCCATCGCCGCCGCTCGTGGAGCCGCCGAAGGGGAGCCGGACCAGGGACGGGAGGAGAAGCACGAGGACCGCCAGACCGCGTCGAGCCTCCCCTGAGCTGCAGCGTACCTCGACGTGCCCCCTAGGTGAGCCAACCACGGAGCACCCCCCTTTCTTCTCTGTTTCCGGTGAGTTCCGCCGCCGCGCGTGCTCATCGAGCCTAGCCTAGCCCCTGTGAGCCAGCCTTCGAGCTGTGCGCTTCTTGTGCAGGATCCCGACGCGCCGCTAAC
>OAMR01000398.1:425393-494907 GCA_900205405.1 Echinochloa crus-galli | reverse complement strand
CGGCTGTGTGGCATGCGGGTGTGGTCCAGCATGTGGCCACGCCACGGCGCGACGCAGCGCACGCGTGGCGCGCTCCAGAACGCGCCGGCGGCAACGGTCGACGGCGGGACGGCCGAAAGAGGGCTCGGCTTGGATCAAGATCGACCGAAAAAGTCTCGGCTAGGTCTCGGGGTTCGATTTGGTAGGTTAAAGGCGGACGATTGGGTGGCTAGGGGTGCCTCCGACGCACGCAGTGGCGGCGCGGCCATGGCGCCGGCGAGCATCGACGGCGGCTCGGGTTTGGGTTCAACAGCGCGCAGTTTGGCTGGGCTTCGCACGCGCGCAGTCCTCAGCAACACTTTTTCGGTCGATCTTGATCCAAGCCGAGCCCTCTTTCGGCCGTCCCGCCGTCGACCGTTGCCGCCGGCGCGTTCTGGAGCGCGCCACGCGTGCGCTGCGTCGCGCCGTGGCGTGGCCACATGCTGGACCACACCCGCATGCCACACAGCCGTCCACAGAAAATCCCGACCAACCACAAAATGATCCCATGCACCCGGCTCACGTGAACCCCTCTCACAGTTCACGGTGGACTTGGTCCACCAGAGCAGCACCAGCAGCCACCCCTTCGTGGGCCTAATGTTCGCGTTTAAGTCTGTTTAACCACCCTAAACTCTTCCGGCCCAGTCACTTTCGGCCCAGTTCCAGCCCAGCCATTGTTTATTCTTTTTCCTTTTTCTTTTAATCGCGCTGACGTATGGGACCCACCTGTCATACTCTGCGAGTCACTGACACATGGGACCCACTTACCAGAGTTGACCCGCTGACCGTTGACCGTTGACCAGTCAACGCTGACGTCAGCAGGGCCCACTGCTGACGTCATCCTAGGCGGACCCATTGCTGACGTCAGCATGACGTCATGCTGACGTCAGCAGGCTAATTTCTGTCTGTTTTTCCTTTTCGGAAATTATTTAATATTTTCAGAAAATGATTTAAACTTGTAAAATTAATAATAAATCAACCGTAGCTCAGAAAAATATGAAACCAGTTTCTATATTTTTCTAAAATCATGATCTACGCGTTAGTGTAGAGTTTGGTGTTATTTGAATCTTCTTTCGTCGCTGTTTTAGTGTTTCTTTGCTAGTAGTCGCGCCTTATTTTATTTTTACGCAACCTTAGGAGCTCCGGAGAGTCAGGAGGAGCCAGACCACTACGACAACTGCTTTGACGAAGACGAAGACTTTTGCCCAGGTTCACGCCCAGCCATTCTCTGAAATACCTATTAGACATGCAACTAGTATGCTAGCGCTTTACTTTACTCGCATGATAAACCTGCACTGCCTTTGTTATTATCCTGTTACCTTGCTACCTACTACTCACTATATGAGATATGCTATGCTATGCATGTGTTGGGATGGTTGTGATTGATCCTCTTGGCGTGAGTTGTGGGTGGTATGGGAGGAGTAGTGCAGCTAGGCGGTGTAAGCGAGTAATAACAACTCGATCGTTGATCGAGGTGCTGAGGGGCTGCACTCGGGCAGTCCCTATGGGGTACCTGTTGCGGGTACATGGTTTCTTGGGGATTGGTACTCGGGGAGTACCTGAGGAGTTTGGGCGGCAATACCCGTCAGCACGTGACGCCAGCATCCAGCGTGTAACAACCCTAAAAATTACCTATAGGTTTTGTTGAGTGCAAAAATTGGCTTAAACCTTGATTATTTCTATACCTTAGATTAGGCCACTTTAAAGCTTGCATCATATTATGGTTGGTGACGTGGACCTGTCCCATTTCCTTGGGGACAGACTTTGGGTTCTCAGGTGAAGACCCCGACCACGAGTTCAACCAGGACGGGTGGTACGACTGAAGGGTGTGCGCTACGCTCAAGGATGCCTGTGGAGGAGTGGACCCTGACGATCTAAGCTACCGCTGTGCAGATGTTTCTTATTGTCGATTTAGCCCAGAGGGCTTGTACCATACCGCTATGTTTTATATATGTCATGTAATGAATCTTTTATCGTTGTATGGATGTGATGTTCGACTGAGATGAGTTCTGTACGAGATAGCTGCTATTCCTGGGACTATCTCAAGGGTACAGGGAGTCGGGTTCTCGTCGGTGAGAATCCGGTTCGTCACACACGGGATGCCTGATTTTCAAGGGAGTTCGCGTGCATGGTCTGCATTGAATCTCTTATTTGCGGCAAGACATGGCAGCGGCCGTCCGGCTCTAGGGCGATGAATCCGGTTGGAATGATTCATCTTGGTCGGATTCGGTCGTCAGTGAGCGATCGCAAGTTTGGGAGACCATTGGTGGGTCGTTGCACGCGGGCTGCTCATGTCGTGTGCAGCCGCCCAGGGCCTAGATCGGCGGCGGCCGGAGGCGGTGCATGTGCACATGATCGGATCTGCTCGTTGGCCGACAACTTCCTTATTGGTTGCCCGTCGCCTAGCGCCTTTGTCCAGTGGGTGGGCGGTGGATTTGGAACAGGTGCGGTATGCTCCGTTGCTTGTCGCCACTGCTCGACGACAGTGACGCCTGCGGGCGCCACTTCTCCTCGTTGGAGGCGTCGTTGCATCCTACAATTCCGGATGGATTTCTCTCGGACGAAGGCCAAAGATTGGTTTATCTAGTCGTGCGATGGCAGCGTCGTTTGATGTTTTCTTCCTGGAGACGTCGCATTGGGAGGATTACTTGATAGCTGCAGGAGGTCAGTGTCTTCAACGTTGGTTGCTACACTTTAGGGCTTGGTTGTCACTTCAGTATCTGGTATCTCCAACGGCGGACATGTGTCTTATGGAATCACTTTTCCTGGTGGGAGGTGAGACCGTTACAGTGGTATATTCTTGGTTTGGTGGTCAGAGTTCGTTTGGTGGTTGAAGTTATTATTTCATCTTCGCTGGATTTGGCTCAAACTCCGGTTCTTCGTTCACCTGCATGTGGAGAAGCTAGTTCTTTTGGAGTCGACGTCACCTAACAAGCCGGAATGCTGTAGAACGACTACATGATAAGTGTGTTAGAGTTTTTTATCAGTAATTATATGATGTCTTAGCTATATGTCCTTTTGGATATGTGATTTTCTTTATTGTGGTGGCATCCGTCTGTAAGAATTGAATTGTGGTCTGATGCATTCTCAATTGTGGTCTGTAAACTTTCCATTATCTAAAAAACTCGTGGTTTCAGATTAGGAAGATTGGCCATTATTCCCCAAATCATTACAGTTTATTGTCTCAGAACATACGGGAAATGCTTTGAGTACCATTTGTGTACTGCCCGCCACTTCTGTAAATTTGATGCCCTCAAAAACAAACTTCTGTAGAATTGAGTGCAGCCATCCAATGCATTGATGTCCATGCATCTACTGTAAATAACCTTAATAAATCCTACTTTGTATTCAAGTTGTAGTAAGATGGCTGGAAATGTAGCAGTCATCCTACACCTTTTAACAACTTGTAAACTTTAGACTCTTGGTGACACATTTAGGGCCTGTTTGGGTCCCCGTGTCGCAGATGCACTCAAAGATATACTCTCTCCTTCCACGTTTATAAGGCATGAGACAACATGACACGGTCTCCTAAATCATACTTTGACTATTCATTTCTTTTATATTATATTAGTTATGGTTATGAATTTATACTCATTGCCCGAGGAAGAAAGCCATCCCGTCGCTGGTTAGCGGCGTGCTCTTGCTCTCGTCCGGAGTTATTTGGAAGGAGAAGGTGGTAGTGAAGCTGGCCATCTCGCCGCTAGCTCTATCCCATAGCGGCACTGGCTGATTGTATTTCACCCGGCCGGTGCTGCCTGTGATGTCTTCAGCACGTCCGTACTTTGTCAGGTCAAGTGTATCCTGATGGAGCTTCGCATCGTCTATGCAGGTTATGAAATCACGAAGATTAGCAGGGCTTTGGGGTTCGGAGAAGCTAAGGTTGAAAGATAGCGAGAGAGCGGGACGGACATGGATGGACAGCATCGAGAAACAGTAGAGGTAGTAGGACAAGGCGAGGACGGAGGGGCAAGAGCTCACTCCGGCCATTTCTATTTGGTTTGGTGTTTGTTTTGGAAGAATGATGCTCTCAGAATAGGTAGCATCTGTGAGCGAGCACTGGAGGAGATAGATGCATCATCAAAGGGATTAGCAATATAAAGGCATAACGAACTACTACTAACTACTGTTACCAACACGTACGTACGTCGATCACTGGCTTTCTGCAAACGAATATACAATCTTTCTTTACCGTATGATTTCATTTCAATTTCTTCTCGATCTGCAGTACCTACAGCTGGTTTCCATAAACCCTACGTGACGAAACATTAGAGGTCTGCACTCGTTTGCTAGTGAAATAGTCATATCTGACTAAGCTTCCATTTCTAAGCATAGAACATGTTTGGTAGCACCAAATGGTTGCATTAAGCCTGGTTTCTGTGCAGTGACTTCAACAATCTGGGTTTTAATAAAAACTGAATCAGGACCAGTAGTTCTAGCCGGTTCTGGCATCATTATCATGGTCAACACACTATGCGGTATTTTCCGTCAAAGAAAAGAGCAATTTCAGTTTGGACCATATGTATTACATATTGGTGCACTTTGGAGAACATATATACTCCCTCCTTCCACGTTTATAAGGCATGAGACAACATGACACGGTCTCCTAAATCATACTTTGACTATTCATTTCTTTTATATTATATTAGTTATGGTTACGAATTTATACTCATTGGAAAGTAACTTTGATTATAAATCCAACCATGTCAAATTTATATGACAAAATGAAAAAATTGATGGGTAAATTATTGCTCAAAGATCGTAAAGTTTGAATCTCGTTTTGCGTGTGCGCCTTATAAACGTGGAAGGAGGGAGTATATATGTTCTCCAAAGTGCACCAATATGTAATACATATGGTCCAAACTGAAATTGCTCTTTTCTTTGACGGAAAATACCGCATAGTGTGTTGACCATGATAATGATGCCAGAACCGGCTAGAACTACTGGTCCTGATTCAGTTTTTATTAAAACCCAGATTGTTGAAGTCACTGCACAGAAACCAGGCTTAATGCAACCATTTGGTGCTACCAAACATGTTCTATGCTTAGAAATGGAAGCTTAGTCAGATATGACTATTTCACTAGCAAACGAGTGCAGACCTCTAATGTTTCGTCACGTAGGGTTTATGGAAACCAGCTGTAGGTACTGCAGATCGAGAAGAAATTGAAATGAAATCATACGGTAAAGAAAGATTGTATATTCGTTTGCAGAAAGCCAGTGATCGACGTACGTACGTGTTGGTAACAGTAGTTAGTAGTAGTTCGTTATGCCTTTATATTGCTAATCCCTTTGATGATGCATCTATCTCCTCCAGTGCTCGCTCACAGATGCTACCTATTCTGAGAGCATCATTCTTCCAAAACAAACACCAAACCAAATAGAAATGGCCGGAGTGAGCTCTTGCCCCTCCGTCCTCGCCTTGTCCTACTACCTCTACTGTTTCTCGATGCTGTCCATCCATGTCCGTCCCGCTCTCTCGCTATCTTTCAACCTTAGCTTCTCCGAACCCCAAAGCCCTGCTAATCTTCGTGATTTCATAACCTGCATAGACGATGCGAAGCTCCATCAGGATACACTTGACCTGACAAAGTACGGACGTGCTGAAGACATCACAGGCAGCACCGGCCGGGTGAAATACAATCAGCCAGTGCCGCTATGGGATAGAGCTAGCGGCGAGATGGCCAGCTTCACTACCACCTTCTCCTTCCAAATAACTCCGGACGAGAGCAAGAGCACGCCGCTAACCAGCGACGGGATGGCTTTCTTCCTCGGGCATTTTCGGTCGGATATCTCGCCCAATAGCGAGGGCGGCAGCTTGGGCCTCCTCCCGCACCACATGAACGGTACCGGCGATAGCAACATCGTCGCGGTGGAGTTTGACACATATGAGAATCCGGAAAATGCCGATATCAGCAAAAACCATATCGGCATCGACATCAACTCTCTCAAATCCACGGCATCCACCTCGCCGAGAGATAGTCTGACTTCCGGATCTCCGATGGATGCTACTGTCAGGTATGAAAATGCTACCAACATGCTAGTCGTCGATCTCAAGATAAACGGGACAGCGTACGACGTTAGTGCGACTGTTGATCTGAGAAGCTACCTGCCAGAGTATGTCGCCGTGGGCTTCTCAGGGGCCACTGGGGCGGGCACCGAGCGGCACCAGATATTGTCATGGTCATTCAGCTCCACTCTAGAACCCAAGACACCAACAATGGCACCTGCACCATCACCTGAGAGTGATACTCCTCACATCAATACCTTCGAACCGCCACCTCATACTCCTGGCATCATCACCTCCAGGCAGCATCCCCAGAAAGTAGTAATCCTAACATCCATACTAGTGCCACTGCTATTTCTTTTGGCATGTGCAGCCGTGAGCTTCTTTCTATGGCAGCAACACAAGAGAAAATCCAGAATAATACCAAATGAAACCAGCAGTGACAGCGATTGTGAAGAAGATGATAGGGCTGAGCTCCAGAGGGAGGTACTAGCTGCTAGCGGCCCTAGGCGATACACATACCGTGAGCTCGCCTCGGCCACCAACAACTTCGCCGATGATAACAAGCTTGGTCGCGGTGGCTTTGGAAGCGTGTACCGGGGTAAGCTCATTGTTTCCGGTCAAGACCGCCCCGTGGCAATCAAGATGTTCTCGTCGGAGTCTTCGGTGCAGGGGAGGAAGGAGTTTGAGGCAGAAGTCAAGATCATAAGCCGGCTCAAGCATCGTAACCTTGTTCAGCTGTTGGGTTGGTGCGACAGCCGCAGCGGGCTCCTGCTTGTCTACGAGCTGGTGGCTGAAGGCAGCCTCGACAAGCATCTCTGCAGCAGCGACAAATTCTTGGCATGGCCACAAAGGTAAAGCAAAAAATTAACCAAGTAATCAATTTTCTCATAAACTTGTATTGTAACTGATCAACCATTTGTTGTTGGGTACTTGGGTTTAACGTGTATCGTGCAGGTACCAGATCATCCTTGGATTGGGCTCGGCATTGGGGTATCTCCACCAGGAGTGGGAGCAGTGCATTGTGCACGGAGACATCAAGCCGAGCAATATCATGCTGGACGAATCACTCTGTACCAAGCTAGGGGACTTCGGCCTCGCTCGGCTTGGTGAGCATGGCACGAGGTGGCACACTACCCGGACCGTGCTCGGCACCGCGGGATACATTGACCCGGAATTCGTCAACACGCGTCACCCGAGCACCGAGTCTGATGTCTACAGCTTTGACATCGTCCTCCTTGAAATCGTTTCTAGCCGGTCTCCGGTTATCCTACAGGCAGCAGGCGGGCCACACTTCATTCTGCTGAAATGGGTGTGGAGTCTGTATGGCAGGAATGCGATTCTTGACGCGGCGGATGAGCGACTGATGGGCGACGAGCACGATGAGAAAAGCATGGAGCGGGTGCTGGTTGTGGGGCTCTGGTGCGCACATCCTGACCAGAGGGAGCGGCCGTCCATTGACCAGGCTATGCACGTTCTACAATTAGAGGACGCGAGACTTCCGGCACTCCCACCACACATGTACATGACGGTATCGGATCTTACCATCACGGGAAACATACACCACGCTTTGTCGATTGAAGGTCATCCTGGTATCTCCTCTTCGATGACTCCAAGATTTTTTCTGAATCGTCGTCCACAGCCTTGCTCCAAGATTCAAAAGAGTTAGCTTGATTTTCTCCATTTTTTTCTACGTAGCTTAGCATGGGATGCTTCCAACCTATACACAATTGTGTTTTACATTTGCTTTTTGTAATTCTTCACATAAAGCAATTATCTTCTATATCTTTTAACTTTTTTTTCTTCAAGGAATATCTATGTTAACAAGTAGCAGGTCATCTAGGCTAGTATTGCGCGGTTAGACTGGCGGCAGTATACTAGCTGTCTGCCCCGTCCCCATTAATATAAGGGTTATTTTGTTAAGAAAAAAAGAAACTTATTTGCATGTTTTGAAATCCCGCTGATCAAACTGTATATGGCAGACTAATGTTGTATTATCATGTTTGTATTTGAATTAGTTGTATTATAAAAGGTAATTCTGGATATTGACAGTATATGACGGAACAAACTAATTCTGGATTACAAATGGTTGTATTACCATGTTTGTATTTGAATTAGTTGTTTTCTAGCTATTGACAGTTATATCATAACAGAAGGCAATGGTCAAAATTAAACTTTTTTCGGAGACTTTCACATTTCTTAATACACCTTGTATTTGTGGATGAAAGCAATATCTCTTTAGTTGCAGAAGAAAAACTCCCAATCATGCGCTGGAATTAGGCTCGATTAATGTGGTGCTTTAAAAGTGTAGGATTAATGTGCTAAGTTCTAACACCCTTTTAACGAATGTGATGACTTTTTTTTAACACTCACTTATTAAGATAGTAGATAAATTGTGTGCGCGCGTGTACTGATAGAACTGGCGCTCACACCTATTCACACATGAATTTGGCCATGTTCCGTATTACATTTGTTCATATAACGTTCAACATCAACCAACAACGTGATCATACTCAGCTTACAACCCAAGCCAAAATGTCCAAGTCTGTCAAATTAAGTTTAGGATACATTACAGAACCGCTTAGGCTAGTCGTAGTGGGGGTTTTAGGAGTTTTATAGCATTAAATTTGCTGATGTGACAGCGAAGAGAGAATAAAGAGTTTCATGCACTACCAGAATGA
Source organism: Echinochloa crus-galli (assembly GCA_900205405.1). Classification (NCBI taxonomy): domain Eukaryota; kingdom Viridiplantae; phylum Streptophyta; class Magnoliopsida; order Poales; family Poaceae; genus Echinochloa; species Echinochloa crus-galli. Next base: position 486,207 of record OAMR01000398.1, on the reverse strand, counting down.
TTCACATCTGCACCGGTTGGGAACCGGCTTTAGCACCGGGTATCCCAACCGGTGCAGATCTTCCGAGACTAAAGGGCTACCCCATTAGCACCGGGTTGAATAACCGGTGCTAAAGGGTCCCTTTAGCACCGGTTGCAGACACAAACCGGTGCTAAAGGGCCTGCCCCCGCAGCGCGTTTAGCAGGGCCTTTAGCACCGGTTGCTGTCTTCAACCGGTGCTAAAGGCCCCGGATTTCTTTTTTTTTTTGCTTTTTTCAGTAGCCATTCATGCACGTTTATATACGTGTATATACGTATATATTCTAATACGTGTATTCTAATGCATATTCGGAAGACTCTATATTCATATTAGCTGTATATCAAATAGAAGACATATATATTACAAATATAAGACATATATCTTATAAAATCTTCTTGTTCTTCCTGTTCTTGAAAAATGGAAGAATCAAGAACATGAGAGAGAGTGGGGAGAGGAATGGATGAGGAGTATTTTTTTTTTGGCGGGCAAAAATCTTTAGCACCGGGTCATATTTGGATCCGGTGCTAAAAAATACCCGGTGCTAAAGAGGGGCACATTTAGCCTCGGTAATTTAGCACCGGTTGGGATACCCGGTGCTAAAGCGCGAGTACTTCTTATTTGCGGCGTTTTCAGCGTTTCTAGCGCTAGCCGTTGCACCCTCTTTGGAGGTTTTGTACTCAAGGAATGCTTCCTACTCGTCATTGGTGATCTTCTTATACTTCTCAGGATCCGGGGCCTCTCCGGTTTTGAGAAATTGCGAGTACAACTTCTTCTTGAAATCCTGAAACAGAACTGCCATATGAATTAGTACACAGACAGTATAAGAAGAAGAAGCCTGTGTATGTACTCACTCGATGTTGTACGGGATTAGTATGGAGTCGCAGTAATTTTGTTTCTTAATATACTTGTATAGGTTTAATTATGTTTCCTCAGGATTGTGCAGTATCATTGCTTCACTTATCCTTCGAGGATCAACAAAATCAATGTCATATATATTGTCTCTCCGACATTTTTGAATCTCCATTCTGCATATGTTAAGCAATAAATAAAGCCCGCGTCAAATAAAGCCCGCTACAAATATTCGGGTTCGCAATAGAATTTCCGATATTAAACATGTTCGGGCATCGCCTTCCCGAGCAACATCTTCCTCATCGGCATCACCCATTGCAGCATATGCAAAGGAACCGTAGTATTGAGCCAATAACGGAATGTCGACATCGGCCCCATCCTTCACGCCTACTTTGACCATGCGCCGTTTATTCCATCTTGATTCTTCCAAGTACCACTCATGGAATCGGCGCATCTTCGTCTGTAGCTTGCTCTCCATTTCAGGAGGGACCATAGGCTCGCCAAGCTTAAACGACCACTTTAACATTGTGCTTACAGGGACATCTTCTTCCCGCAGGAGTTGCGCTCTGGATAGTCCAGTCTCGTCCTCAAATTCTTGGATCCGTAGCTCGTGCAGAGATGGCAATGGAGCCAAGGGCCGCTGAGGTTGCTCGCCGAGCTGAGGAACCTTATTGGATGGGCCCGCCTCCTCATCTGCAGCCTTCCGCTTCCGGCGAGATTTCAGTAATGAGCGGTCATAGTCTGTTATTAGTACTTCCTTCTGTTGACCCTTGCTCAAATTACCGAGGAATGATTTGACTACACTAGGGTCAAGCTTCGGCTTCGGCTCCGGTTTTTTCCTCCACCCGGCCATTTGCCTCTTCACGTCTGCTTTCACCCAGGCTTAGAGCTCTTCTGGGGTCTTCTCAGCCGCTTTTTTCTCTGGTGCAGGCTTCTCTTTGCCTTTCTGCACCTTCTTCCCTAGTGGAGTGGGGGCGGAGGCTTTAGTGCGGCGCTGCCTCTTCGGCGGAGGGGGCAGAGACCTCCGCAGCGGACTTGCATCAGAAGCTCCCGGAGAATCGTCATCATCCGGTGGATCTCTTGGAGACGGGGGAGGGGTCGGAGGCTTGTTGGTGGCCGCAGGTGTACCGGTTATGACGACGTCTGCCTTGCTCCATAGAATGATGCAGTGAGAACACTGACCGAGTTTTGTTTCTCCGTCACCTCCGGGAGAATAGTTGATATCTGCACCGGGTGGGAAAGCCCTTTAACAACCGGTACGTAACCATGTGGAATGTCATTGCAATGCAATTTTTGTCCTTCTTCAACATGCTTGGTCATACCGTATGCGACCTGATAATTTAGTAGTCACAGAGAAAGTTAGTAAATGAATGGTATTTACGGTGAAATGTATTGAGTACGAACTAAAGTCGCATACGTACCACCACAGCTAAGTTCTTCTGCCTGGCGACAAGCTCGCACGCGGTCCGTTGAGTTATTTCATCCACGGGGTAACAGACCGGTTCGATGGCATGTATGGAAGCGTGACTGTTTTGATGTTGTTGTGGAGGGCTAATAAGGGCCGCATCATTAGGCTCTTGGAGAGGTCCCTGCTCTGTGGAACCGGTCCCGCCTGCGGCTTGTTGGAGAGGTGCATGCTCTATGGAACCGGTCCCGCCTGTGGCTTGTTGTATCTGCAGCCATGCTACCTTCATCCGCCGCTCCATCTCTGACTCCATTTCTTGGAGCTGTGAGCCCTAGGCGGCAACCGTTTGCTCTAGGTCCCTCACCCTCTGCTCATATTCGGCCTTCTTCCTCGAACGGCTCCTATAGGTGGCGGCGTGCTCTTGGAAACCTTTTTTCCATGAGTTGCTTGTGCCTACACCGCGCGTCCGTCCAGGATGCTCCTTGTTCCCTAAAGCATAGGTTAGCTCATCTCTGTCTCTATCAGCAACAAATTCTCCCCTCTCAGATGCCCTGAGGATATCAAGGAGATGCTGAGCTAGTTCTCACAAGTCCTCGGGAAAAACTAAGGAGCCGTCGATTGGGCTTAGGGTGCCTCCATGACCATAGTACCAATGCTTGGTCCTTGTGGGCCAGTCATGTGTAGCTGGAGTGATCCCTCTAGCATATAGGTCTTCTTCCATCTTCTCCCATTTAGGGATGCTTACCTTGTAACCTCCCGAACCCATCTTATGGGAGTACTTCTTATTTGCGGCGTTTCCAGCGTTTCTAGCACTAGCCGTTGCACCCTCTTCGGAGGTTTTGTACTGCAGGAATGCTTCCCACTCGTCAGCAGTGATCTTCTTATACTTCTCAGGATCCGGGGCCTCTCCGGTTTTGAGAAATTGCGAGTACAACTTCTTCTTGAAATCCTGAAACAGAACTGCCATCTTCTTCATTGTCCAATCCCTCAGTTCTGCTTCATGAGTGCTAGGCCAGTCGAATATTGCCTTTAATTCCCTCCATAGCATCTCCTTCTCTGTATCGGGGAGCACGTACTCCTCAGTGGGGTCCGTGGACTTCCATTTTCTGATACTAATGGGCACATTGTCCCGTACAATATATATTCTAATACGTGTATTCTAATGCGTATTCGGCCGACTCTATATTCATACTAGCTGACATTTCATCAAAATAGAAGACAAATATATTACAAAAGTAGATATTCATGCATGTCAACTCGAGTTATATATATTTAAACTGTATTTTCTACTTAATTAAGATTGACGACTATCTTGTTGCACTGTCAATATTTATATTAGATATAGAGATGATATAGATAATTGACATATATAGTACATATTTATGTTATATATACACACCTGACTAGACGAAGGCTCGTTACCGGCCCCTTCAATAGTGCTGCCCTGGACACGTTCACCCTAGACATTGGCAGCCCCTTCAACATTTTCGGGCCTTGCAACATTGTCGCCCTGGATATTGTTGTCCCTTCCAATGATCCCCAACACTTCATCCATGGACATTGGTTGGGTTACAATATTAAAAAGTTGATTCGCAAAGAACGTGTCGTTGTCCTCTTGCATGGGTGCGACAGGGCTGTTGTTGTCCTCTTGCATGGGTGGGACGGGGTTGTTGTTGTCCGCCATCTATAGAATTAAAAATAATTGATAAAAAATATATACAAAGCATACATATTCCCAATATTTCTAACATTTTCGCTAAGGGGGTCGGTGCGTGAAAAACGGATTCGCCAAGGGGTTCAGGTGCGCGGTGTGAATTGATTCGCTAAGGGTTCGGGTACGCGACGCGAAGTGGTTTGTTAAGGTGTCCGTCCTAACACCCCGCAGCGCCGCCCCCGCTCCTAGCCGTTGGACCCGGTGCTGAAGCCCCATCAGCACCGGGTCCAAAAATGGCCGAGGCGGAGGAGGCGGACGGATGTGAAGGATTCTGGTAGTGTCTGTGGAGTAGCGTAAAAAAGAACGCCCCCAGTCATAGGGAAGGTCTATCTGTGATGGGAAAAGAGTACTCAAGCGGACTGTTGGCATAGATGATATGCCGGATTTGCCTGGTTGTCCGAGGATAAATGAGCCAGGAAAAGATTTATTGCCTGATTGGGCACTCCGGGAATGCCCAACAGAAGTGCGTTGAGTAAAAACTTAGCGCTTAGCACCCAGCCTCCTAGTGTGAGGGCTGGCAGGGTTACAGGGACACATCGAGTGAAAACTGAGCGCCTTGCCCCTAAGCCTGAGGGCTGACAGAGTCACAGAGACGCGCCGAGTAAAAACTTAGCACCCAGGCCCCGAGCGGCTGGCAGGGTCACAGGACAATCCCGAGGTATGAACCTAGGTGACACAAATACAAGTTTATAGACCCAAAAATGCACTTTCAAAGTCTATGAACCTAAGTGACACAAATTACGAGTATATGGACCCAAAAATGCACTTTCAGAGTTTATCGACCCAAGTGACACCTGCTTGCAAGTCAGTGGACTTCTGGTGCATTTTACTCTAAATTTTTATTGCTTCCTACTATAATGAAATGGCAGAGTACCTGCCCCAATTACTCTAAAAAATAAGTAGATCTCTAATTTGTTTGACAAGTGTATATGTGTTAGTTGGTCTCACGGATTCAATACGAGCATAGCCACCAAAGCTTTGGGAGAAAGTTTTGGTTTAAATTGGACTACAGCACCCGGTGCTAAAGGCCCCCCCTTTCGCACCGGGTCTTCTACACCCGATGCTTAAGGCCCTTAACTGGCGCCTAACGAAATATGGGGGCCTTTAGCACCGGATTTTAGATCAACCCGGTGCTAAAGGCCCCCATTTTTCGTTTGGCGCCAGTTTCCGCCTTTAGCACCGGGTGTTGTATAGACCCGGTGCGAAAGGGCCTTTAGCACCGGGACGGTCTTTAGCACCGGTGCCTACTATTTGGCATTTTTTTCATTTCTATTTATCATATTCTATTCTACCTGTTACATATGATAAATATAGTTTTTAATATATAGCTATTAATACTTGTTTTAATTCAGTTATTAATGCTATACCTAAGTATATATTAAATAAGAAAATCTTATAAATTACTAGAAAATCAATATAAAATGCTAGAAAATCAATATAAAATGCTAGAAAATCTTATAAATTACTAGAAAATCTTATAAATTACTAGAAAATCTTATAAATTACTAGAAAATCTTATAAATTACTAGAAAATCTTATAAATTACTAGAAAATCTTATAAATTACTAGAAAATCTTATAAATTACTAGAAAATCTTATAAATTACTAGAAAATCTTATAAATTACTAGAAAATCTTATAAATTACTAGAAAATCTTATAAATTACTAGAAAATCTTATAAATTACTAGAAAATCAATATAAAATGCTAGGATTAATAAATACAATCTTATAAATCAATAGAAAATCTTAGAACATAGGTGGAACATAAATGCAAATATAGTCATTACATGACATCATCGTTTACTCGGACACTAATAAACTTCCTCTTTACAAATGTGCCTTGATTGTGATCACGCCGTAGATACGCTAACAGGATGCTTGGGTCATCAGCCACTAAGAATGGAGGCCGGCCATCGAGCATATCATAATCTTCATCCGTCTTGTCCTCAACTCCTACGATTTTTCTCTTTCCAGGAAGAACTATATGACGCTTTGGCTCGTCTTGTGATGGGTCCAATTGCTTACCCCCACCTTTCTTATCCGCCCCTTTCTTCGGTCTGCTAGCCATGTCCTTCACATAAAAAACTTGTGTGACAGCTTTGCCCAGGACGAACGGTTCGTCTAGAAAGCCAATCTTGCTTAGGTCCACTAACGTCATTCCATAGTCCGCTTCAACTTTAACACCTCCTCCAGTCAGCTTCACCCATTGGCACTTGAACAGTGGGATCTTCAAAGGTCCGTACTCTAGTTCCCATATCTCCTCTATGATTCCATAGTATGAGTTTGTATTGCCATTGGTGTCTGTCGCGTCGATCCGGACACCACTGTTTTGGTTGGTGCTTTTCTTGTCCTGGGCTCTTGTGTAAAATGTATACCCATTGATGTCGTATCCTTGGAATGTCAAGATCGTGCTCGATGGACCTCTAGCTACAAAAGCTAGCTGCGCATCAATGCCCTCGACACCCATAAGACGTCTTCGCAACCAATCGGCGAAAGTACTATTGTGCAGACGCTGAATGAAGGCCGCAGACTTTGTTGAGTTTTCATCCTTGAGAATCTGCATGTGCTCCTCGATGTACGGAGCAACTAAGGTTGATTGTTGCAAAACTGTGAGGTGCGCTTTACGAAATGTCTCAACGTCCTTGATCACCATCGATCTTCTCCCTAGTGTGCCCTTTCCACCAAGTCTCCCCTCGTGATGGGATTCGGGCACACCAATCGGCATAAGATCGTCGACAAAGTCAACACAGAATTCAATGACCTCCTCCGTTTCGTATCCCTTAGCAATGCATCCTTCTGGACGAGAACGATTACGGACATACTTCTTTAGGACAGCGAAGAACCTCTCAAATGGGAACATGTTGTGTAGAAATACTGGGCCCAATATACGAATCTCTTTGACGAGGTGAACCAATAGATGTGTCATGATATTGAAGAAGGATGGTGGAAATATCATCTCAAAGCTGACAAGACATTGCACCACGTCGTTCTGTAGCTGATCTAAGTGGTCTGGATTGATCACCTTCTAAGAAATTGCATTGAGAAATGCACATAGCTTGACAATGGCTTTCCGCACGTTAACTGGTAGCACACCCCTGAGTATGACGGGAAGCAGTTGTGTCATCAACACATGGCAGTCGTGAGACTTCAGGTTTGTGAACTTCTTCTCTTTCATATTTATTATTCCCTTAATATTGGAGGAGTAGCCAGACGGAACCTTGATACTGTTCAAGCATTCAAACATGCTTGCCTTCTCTTCTTTGCTGAGAGTGAAGCTGGCAGGACAAACTTTGGTATTCATCACTTTTTCATTTGACATCACCTAGTGTGAAAAAAACCTTAATCTTTTTAGCTCCTAACGTGTTTCCAGTGTGTCTTTTGGCTTCCCATAAGTACCAGGAAGCTTATCAAGTTCACGCAAAGATTCTTCGTCAGATGCATCACATCAATCGCGTTACAGACTTCTAAAAGTTGCCAATAAGGTAGCTCCCAAAAGATAGACTTCTTCTTCCACATCGCGGCACAACCATCCTCGCCCGTCGGAGCAGCCTGGCTTCCGTCTCCCTTGCCAAACACCACGTGTAGGTCCTTCACCATATCAAATAGCTCTTCTCCACTCCGGTGTCTCGGCTTTGTACGGCGGTCAGCATTCCCGCCAAAATGCGCACATTTCTTTCGTAGCTCATGCTTCGCCGGAAGGAATCGACGGTGACCCATGTACACAACTTTACGACAATGTTTCAAATACATGCTTTCGGTTTCCTCTAAACAGTGAGTGCATGCTTTATATCCAAATTACTAGAAAATCTTATAAATTACTAGAAAATCAATATAAAATGCTAGAAAATCTTATAAATTAATAGAAACTCTTATAAATTAATAGAAAATCAATATAAAATGCTAGAAAATCTTATAAATTAATAGAAACTCTTATAAATTAATAGAAAATCAATATAAAATGCTAGAAAATCTTATAAATTAATAGAAACTCTTATAAATTAATAGAAAATCAATATAAAATGCTAGAAAATCTTATAAATTAATAGAAACTCTTATAAATTAATAGAAAATCAATATAAAATGCTAGAAAATCTTATAAATTAATAGAAACTCTTATAAATTAATAGAAAATCAATATAAAATGCTAGAAAATCTTATAAATTAATAGAAAATCTTATAAATTAATAGAAACTCTTATAAATTAATAGAAGATGGTCCTTGTTCCTGAACAAATGCTTCAGACGGGGTATCAGAGGGAAAGACCACATCGCCTTCGCAGGGATTTTTTTCTTAGAACGCTCCCCCCAACCTCACCAGGGTCATCCCGCCTGATCTTGTATCGTGTGCAGGTGCAAACCGGACAACGATCGAAGTGTTCGTACTGTCCGCGATAAAGGATACAGTCATTAGGACACGCATGTATCTTCTGCACCTCCAAACTGAGAGGGCAAACAACACGTTTTGCTTGATACGTCGTCGATGGCAATTCGTTACCCTCTGGCAGAATCTTCTTCACGAGTTTCAGTAGCTCCTCGAAACCCTTATCAGTAACGCCATTTGCTGCCTTCCACTGTAGAAGTTCAAGTGTGCTACCCAACTTCTTAAGCCCCTCTTTACAATCTGGGTACAGGTCAGTCTTGTGGTCTTGCAACATGCGCTGTATCTTTTTCAGTTCCTTATCATTGCCGCAGTCATTCTCAGTATCACGCAACATTTGCCCGAGTCCATCAGTTGGGTCATTTTCCTGAGCAACATCTTCCTGAGCAACATCTTCCTCATCGGCATCACCCATCGCAGCATCTGCAAAGGAACCGTAGTATTGAGCCAATACCGGAATGTCATCATCGGCCCGGTCTTCTTCATCTTCATCCATTAGAATTCCTCTTTCACCGTGCTTCGTCCACACAGAATAATTACTCATGAAACCGTGCCTCATCAAATGCACCTGAAGAACTCCTCTTTTTTTGTTCGATTGCATATTTTCACAATTAGTGCATGGGCAGAACATCCTTCCCTCTGGCGTCCTGTTAGCCTCGGCGGCATCGAGAAACGCCCTGAAGCCATCACGGAACTCCTGAGCGTGGTTGTCCCCGTACATCCATTGTCTATTCATCTGCATTATTAACCAATAACAAATATATAATATATTATAGAAACACATTTCAAAAAATACATTACTATATTCATTAAATAATAAATATACCTTCCGTGTAATAATATATATATTCCATGTAATTACTATATTCATTTTCTAAAAACAAATATACCTTTTATTAAATTAATAAATAAATATTCCAACTTTAATGAATAACTAATAAATAAAATACATAAGCCTTATAACTATTCACAAGACATACAAAACAAAATACTAACTAACTTGCCTTCTCTCTCCATTTAAAACACAACATGAACACTCTCTCTCCATCATGAACTCAAGCTCTCTCCTCTCTCTCCTCCATGAACACAAGCTCTCTCTAGCTAGCTAGCTTTACTTTGATTCAGATTTGCTTGCAACCGAACTAAGACAGTTCTAAATCATAGAAGGATTACAAGCTAAATAAAACATTAGAGAATGAAAGAGTGTACCTTGTAGTGCTCCTTAGATGAGTAGAATCTTCACAAATTTTGAAAAAAAATTGGGCAGCACCTCCCCTCACCCGAGCAGCATGAACACACAGCTCCAAGTGTTCATGCTAGCTTGGGCGGGGGGAGGAAGAAGCTGATATATGAAGCACATTAGCACCGGGTCATGGCAAGACCCGGTGCTAGTGCTCGCAAATTAGCACCAGTTGCAGCCAGCAACCGGTGCTAAATGGCCTCGGGCACATTAGCACCGGTTGTTGGCTGCAACCGGTGCTAAAGGGGGAGCATTAGCATCGGGTCTCGCCACGACCCGGTGCTAATGTGTCCGCCCTGACACCCCGCAGCGCCGCCCCCGCTCCTAGCCGTTGGACCCGGTGCTGAAGCCCCATGAGCACCGGGTCCAAAAATGGCCGAGGCGGAGGGGGCGGGCGGATGTGAATCATTCTGGTAGTGATGGCACGTGAAAAGAGTTTTATCACCATGAAACTCTTTTAGCTCGGTTATCTAAGTATTAAAACTGGTCTTAGATACTAAAATAATAAAATAATAAATTATCACATATAACTGGAAACAACAAGCCCCGTTGCCACCAACGACGCCCCTCCGCATGGGGACCAGCTATAGCCGCCATATCGGATGATTTGTCTGAGGTAGGCACAAATTCAGACGAACCATTTGCCATGGGGAGGTATACATATGGCTTGGCTTGAATTCAACAGTTGCATGTGGCTTATATTGCAAAACACTTTGTAGGTAAGTGCATAGAAACATGTCTAGACTATAAAACCATAGTTAATGTTTAGAGACGCACGGATTAATATGCAGGCGGTTCAAACTGTGAACCAGGTATACGGCCCAAAATATAAAATTTGCTCTATTTTTGTACTGCCGGAGAATTCCGCGTATTGACCGTGCTAATGATGTCAGAACCGGCTAGATCTTGTCCCTGTTCAGTTTATATTCAGCCCAAGTGATTGCAGTCACCGCCGAAGCCGACTAGCTAAATGCAACCACTTGGAGCTACCAAACAAGTGTGCTTAGAAATGGAAGCTTCATCACCTACGACTGTTTCGCTAGCAAAACGACCTAGCTAGTGCCGTCCTGACGATTTGAAGTAAACCGTCAAATCTCGTCGCAGATCAAACCATCCGGGCATTTATAATTTATATTCCAACTCCATTTGATTACACACATCCCAGTATCCCACCACTGCCATCGTACATATATTCTACTTCCAAGAGCCTCGTTCTCTGTAAACATCAATACATCATCAAACCCAATAGCAATGGACCCAGGGGCGGAGCCAGGAATTGAGCATAGGGGGCAATGGACAAAGAAAAATATAACCGATAGATAAAGAAAAGTATAACCGACTCCATAATTTTAACACGTTTACCAAGATCTCTCTCAAATCTAGTGGCTACAATTGGTTGATGCTCAGGCTCGGACCGCTCGGCAACCTGGGCAACAAATTGTTTATCATCACCACCACTCTGATTACTATTATATTATTTTCTACATAATCATTTGGAGTTTCCCTTTCCACATTAGAAGCTTCCACTTCTTCCACATTTATTCCTCGGTTTCTAATTTATTCAATACAATTAGCAGCTGAACCAACCGGCTTAAAAAAACTACGAATAGTCTTTCTTTTCTTCATATTATCTAAAATGAAAAAAAGAATTTAAGATGATGATTATTGATTTGATTAGAGAAGATTGTAAGCAGGTCTATATTACCTCACTTACGAATTGCAGTAAGCGGCAATCGGCAACCGGCGCCTGCCGGCAGATGGCCGCGGCAGCGGGTGTCCCGCAGTGGGTGGCAAGGCGGCGTCCTGTCCATCTGTCTCCTTCGAGGCCGCGCGATGGAAGGCCGAAGGCGAAAAAAACGAACAGGCGGAATACGATAGGAGCAGCCAAGAGATTCACATTCGTTTTTTTAGCCACCGTAAAGGCTTAATGGGCTGTTTCGGCTGAAATCAGTTGGGGGCCTTTGGCAATGCGTCGATTGAGGATTAGCAGACCATTGAGGGTGCCAGGCCCTGCCCCTCCCTCCGCCACTGAATGGACGTAGTGAGCTCTCGTCCCTCCATCCCCGTCTTGTCCTACCTCTACTGGTTTTGGATGCTGTCCATCCATGTCCGTCGTGCTGGCTCGCTGTTGTAAAGAACCGTCCAATTCACACTTGGTTTAAATGAATCGTCGAACGTTCTAAAAAGATGAGACCTAACACGTGTTCGTCTTTCGACTCATTAAGTGTTAACCCATATCTAGAGGACACGTAACTCATCCTAATTCACTTAAAACAAAGGCAAATCTATGCGCTTCACAACATGTCCAAGATCGAGCGCACGTACCGTATACAAATTTCTCATCACCACATAAACCATAAAGGGTAAATTTTAAACATTACAAGACTTCAACACTTCAATTTACAACTTCAACGTAAAGGAGTTCAAATCTGAATTTTAAATGAAAGGGCTTCATAATGTAAGTTTTGGGCCCTCCAATCAGGACAAGAGTATCATGAATTTAGTGAATGTTTTCCAACTTCGATCTCTCCAAAAGAATATAAAACGTAGCGGAAAAGAAGGTAATCAACATGGTGTTATTGCCCAAGGGTTCCTTAATCTGATAAAGCTGCTAATGGGAACCCGCTAGGGTTTGTGCCCGATCTTTCGATGAGACGCGTGGGGGATAACTCGATTGGAGGAGACGGCATCCACAGCCCGACTACAGCCTTCCAATGGACGCTGCGCCTTAGCAACCGATACACCACCTCCTATGAATGTCGCGATCTTGTGGAGCGCGTCACCCGGCCAGCAAGCAATCGAAGATCTAACAAGAACAAGTATCGAACAAGTACTAAATTTACTAGATGGAAATGAAGTGTTTCAATCTCAAACCCAATCACAAACGAAGTGGGGTTCCGAAGACTCGAAGACGGGCGGCTGGACCAGAATGCGCGCTTACAAGCAAGTAGCAATGGCAAAACTTGATCTAAACAAAACTCGAGTGTTCTTCGCGGTGGCCAAAGGGTATAAGAATGTGGGAGGATGAACACAAGGGTGCTGGAGTCGTTCTCTAACCCTAGGATGCGTCCATAATGGACTCAACTTGATACACGGCCCATTGGGCCAGATGACGCAGCATCATGGCCAGAAAATATCCCGAGTGAAAATAGATGATTGTGGTGGACTCCGAAGAAATATGGATGTGAGGTTGGATCCATTGGAAAGTAGAATTGATAAGTTTTTCATGAAGTACTTGAACGCCCCAATCTAAGTACGTATGCGACCGTGGCGTCCATCACAACTCGATGTTTTTTGCTGTCCTAATCCAGTCCGCGCGAGTCCTTTTTCCTTTCGATCCTCTCCCTGATTCCTAAGCAAAACAAGAGTGCATGGATCTCCATAATCTAAGTATGATGAAAATGAACTTAGAAGTGAACTCACTTGATGATTAAGTTGTCTTGCACAATCATGAGTAACAGGATCAGCAATGGCAGGAGGAAGGATGGATGTATCGTTGGCGGTTGGCGGTGATGTCCTCGTCATACACTTGACCTGACAACAAACAGGCCTGATAAAAGCACGATATACCTAAAAGGCTAGGCGCAATACGCTAACCCAGTGCCCCTATGGGATAGACCTAGTGGCGAGATGGCCAACTTCACTACCACCTTCTCCTTCCAAATAACTCCGGACTGGTCGTCTTCTCCGGGCGACGGGATGGCTTTCTTCCTCGGGCATTTCCTAGCAGCGATCACCTGCGACAGCTATGGGGCCAGCTTGACCCTCATCCCGCCCTTCACCAACGTCACCGGCGACAATACCTTCGCCGCGGTCGAGTTCGACACCGTCCTAAACCAGTACAACGCCGATATCAGCTGGAGCTAGAGCCATGTGGGGATCGACGTCAACTCCCTCAACTCCATGGCAGCCGCGGACACCACCTCGCCGGGAAACAATCTCACGTCCAACCGTAACCCGATGGTAGGTTGCTATCCGTCAATCTCAGAATCGGTGACAAATCTTACAATAATGTCAACGCGACTGTTCATCTGAGGAGCTACCTGCTGGAGTATGTGGCTGTGGGCTTCTCAGCGGCAACTGGTATGAACAGCGAGCAGCACCAGGTACTGTCATGGTCATTCAGCTCGACTCTGGAACCCAAGACGCTAACAATGGCACTTGCACCGCCACCTCAGACTTCTGACATTACCATTTCCAAGCATCCCCAAAGGGTAGCAATCATAGTCTCCGTACTAGTGCCTCTGCTGTTTCTATTGGCATGTGCAGCCGTGGGCACCCTTCTATGGCGGCAACATAAGAGAAAACCCAGAATACCAGATGAAACCTGTGACAGCGACGGTGAAGAAATGTCAGCTAATATGAATATAGAGTCGGCCGAATACGCATTAGAATACACGTATTAGAATATATACGTATATACACGTATATAAACGTGCATGCATGGCTACTGAAAAAAGCAAAAAAAAAAAAAAGAAATCCGGGGCCTTTAGCACCGGTTGCAGACAGCAACCGGTGCTAAAGGCAGGCCCTTTAGCACCAGGTTATATATATATATATATATATATATATATATATATATATATATATATATATATATATATATATATATATATATATATATATATATATATATATATATATATATATATATATATATATATATATATATATATATATATATATATATATATATATATATATATATATATATATATATATATATATATATATATATATATATATATATATATATATATATATATATATATATATATATATATATATATATATATATATATATATATATATATATATATATATATATATATATATATATATATATATATATATATATATATATATATATATATATATATATATATATATATATATATATATATATATATATATATATATATATATATATATATATATATATATATATATATATATATATATATATATATATATATATATATATATATATATATATATATATATATATATATATATATATATATATATATATATATATATATATATATATATATATATATATATATATATATATATATATATATATATATATATATATATATATATATATATATATATATATATATATATATATATATATATATATATATATATATATATATATATATATATATATATATATATATATATATATATATATATATATATATATATATATATATATATATATATATATATATATATATATATATATATATATATATATATATATATATATATATATATATATATATATATATATATATATATATATATATATATATATATATATATATATATATATATATATATATATATATATATATATATATATATATATATATATATATATATATATATATATATATATATATATATATATATATATATATATATATATATATATATATATATATATATATATATATATATATATATATATATATATATATATATATATATATATATATATATATATATATATATATATATATATATATATATATATATATATATATATATATATATATATATATATATATATATATATATATATATATATATATATATATATATATATATATATATATATATATATATATATATATATATATATATATATATATATATATATATATATATATATATATATATATATATATATATATATATATATATATATATATATATATATATATATATATATATATATATATATATATATATATATATATATATATATATATATATATATATATATATATATATATATATATATATATATATATATATATATATATATATATATATATATATATATATATATATATATATATATATATATATATATATATATATATATATATATATATATATATATATATATATATATATATATATATATATATATATATATATATATATATATATATATATATATATATATATATATATATATATATATATATATATATATATATATATATATATATATATATATATATATATATATATATATATATATATATATATATATATATATATATATATATATATATATATATATATATATATATATATATATATATATATATATATATATATATATATATATATATATATATATATATATATATATATATATATATATATATATATATATATATATATATATATATATATATATATATATATATATATATATATATATATATATATATATATATATATATATATATATATATATATATATATATATATATATATATATATATATATATATATATATATATATATATATATATATATATATATATATATATATATATATATATATATATATATATATATATATATATATATATATATATATATATATATATATATATATATATATATATATATATATATATATATATATATATATATATATATATATATATATATATATATATATATATATATATATATATATATATATATATATATATATATATATATATATATATATATATATATATATATATATATATATATATATATATATATATATATATATATATATATATATATATATATATATATATATATATATATATATATATATATATATATATATATATATATATATATATATATATATATATATATATATATATATATATATATATATATATATATATATATATATATATATATATATATATATATATATATATATATATATATATATATATATATATATATATATATATATATATATATATATATATATATATATATATATATATATATATATATATATATATATATATATATATATATATATATATATATATATATATATATATATATATATATATATATATATATATATATATATATATATATATATATATATATATATATATATATATATATATATATATATATATATATATATATATATATATATATATATATATATATATATATATATATATATATATATATATATATATATATATATATATATATATATATATATATATATATATATATATATATATATATATATATATATATATATATATATATATATATATATATATATATATATATATATATATATATATATATATATATATATATATATATATATATATATATATATATATATATATATATATATATATATATATATATATATATATATATATATATATATATATATATATATATATATATATATATATATATATATATATATATATATATATATATATATATATATATATATATATATATATATATATATATATATATATATATATATATATATATATATATATATATATATATATATATATATATATATATATATATATATATATATATATATATATATATATATATATATATATATATATATATATATATATATATATATATATATATATATATATATATATATATATATATATATATATATATATATATATATATATATATATATATATATATATATATATATATATATATATATATATATATATATATATATATATATATATATATATATATATATATATATATATATATATATATATATATATATATATATATATATATATATATATATATATATATATATATATATATATATATATATATATATATATATATATATATATATATATATATATATATATATATATATATATATATATATATATATATATATATATATATATATATATATATATATATATATATATATATATATATATATATATATATATATATATATATATATATATATATATATATATATATATATATATATATATATATATATATATATATATATATATATATATATATATATATATATATATATATATATATATATATATATATATATATATATATATATATATATATATATATATATATATATATATATATATATATATATATATATATATATATATATATATATATATATATATATATATATATATATATATATATATATATATATATATATATATATATATATATATATATATATATATATATATATATATATATATATATATATATATATATATATATATATATATATATATATATATATATATATATATATATATATATATATATATATATATATATATATATATATATATATATATATATATATATATATATATATATATATATATATATATATATATATATATATATATATATATATATATATATATATATATATATATATATATATATATATATATATATATATATATATATATATATATATATATATATATATATATATATATATATATATATATATATATATATATATATATATATATATATATATATATATATATATATATATATATATATATATATATATATATATATATATATATATATATATATATATATATATATATATATATATATATATATATATATATATATATATATATATATATATATATATATATATATATATATATATATATATATATATATATATATATATATATATATATATATATATATATATATATATATATATATATATATATATATATATATATATATATATATATATATATATATATATATATATATATATATATATATATATATATATATATATATATATATATATATATATATATATATATATATATATATATATATATATATATATATATATATATATATATATATATATATATATATATATATATATATATATATATATATATATATATATATATATATATATATATATATATATATATATATATATATATATATATATATATATATATATATATATATATATATATATATATATATATATATATATATATATATATATATATATATATATATATATATATATATATATATATATATATATATATATATATATATATATATATATATATATATATATATATATATATATATATATATATATATATATATATATATATATATATATATATATATATATATATATATATATATATATATATATATATATATATATATATATATATATATATATATATATATATATATATATATATATATATATATATATATATATATATATATATATATATATATATATATATATATATATATATATATATATATATATATATATATATATATATATATATATATATATATATATATATATATATATATATATATATATATATATATATATATATATATATATATATATATATATATATATATATATATATATATATATATATATATATATATATATATATATATATATATATATATATATATATATATATATATATATATATATATATATATATATATATATATATATATATATATATATATATATATATATATATATATATATATATATATATATATATATATATATATATATATATATATATATATATATATATATATATATATATATATATATATATATATATATATATATATATATATATATATATATATATATATATATATATATATATATATATATATATATATATATATATATATATATATATATATATATATATATATATATATATATATATATATATATATATATATATATATATATATATATATATATATATATATATATATATATATATATATATATATATATATATATATATATATATATATATATATATATATATATATATATATATATATATATATATATATATATATATATATATATATATATATATATATATATATATATATATATATATATATATATATATATATATATATATATATATATATATATATATATATATATATATATATATATATATATATATATATATATATATATATATATATATATATATATATATATATATATATATATATATATATATATATATATATATATATATATATATATATATATATATATATATATATATATATATATATATATATATATATATATATATATATATATATATATATATATATATATATATATATATATATATATATATATATATATATATATATATATATATATATATATATATATATATATATATATATATATATATATATATATATATATATATATATATATATATATATATATATATATATATATATATATATATATATATATATATATATATATATATATATATATATATATATATATATATATATATATATATATATATATATATATATATATATATATATATATATATATATATATATATATATATATATATATATATATATATATATATATATATATATATATATATATATATATATATATATATATATATATATATATATATATATATATATATATATATATATATATATATATATATATATATATATATATATATATATATATATATATATATATATATATATATATATATATATATATATATATATATATATATATATATATATATATATATATATATATATATATATATATATATATATATATATATATATATATATATATATATATATATATATATATATATATATATATATATATATATATATATATATATATATATATATATATATATATATATATATATATATATATATATATATATATATATATATATATATATATATATATATATATATATATATATATATATATATATATATATATATATATATATATATATATATATATATATATATATATATATATATATATATATATATATATATATATATATATATATATATATATATATATATATATATATATATATATATATATATATATATATATATATATATATATATATATATATATATATATATATATATATATATATATATATATATATATATATATATATATATATATATATATATATATATATATATATATATATATATATATATATATATATATATATATATATATATATATATATATATATATATATATATATATATATATATATATATATATATATATATATATATATATATATATATATATATATATATATATATATATATATATATATATATATATATATATATATATATATATATATATATATATATATATATATATATATATATATATATATATATATATATATATATATATATATATATATATATATATATATATATATATATATATATATATATATATATATATATATATATATATATATATATATATATATATATATATATATATATATATATATATATATATATATATATATATATATATATATATATATATATATATATATATATATATATATATATATATATATATATATATATATATATATATATATATATATATATATATATATATATATATATATATATATATATATATATATATATATATATATATATATATATATATATATATATATATATATATATATATATATATATATATATATATATATATATATATATATATATATATATATATATATATATATATATATATATATATATATATATATATATATATATATATATATATATATATATATATATATATATATATATATATATATATATATATATATATATATATATATATATATATATATATATATATATATATATATATATATATATATATATATATATATATATATATATATATATATATATATATATATATATATATATATATATATATATATATATATATATATATATATATATATATATATATATATATATATATATATATATATATATATATATATATATATATATATATATATATATATATATATATATATATATATATATATATATATATATATATATATATATATATATATATATATATATATATATATATATATATATATATATATATATATATATATATATATATATATATATATATATATATATATATATATATATATATATATATATATATATATATATATATATATATATATATATATATATATATATATATATATATATATATATATATATATATATATATATATATATATATATATATATATATATATATATATATATATATATATATATATATATATATATATATATATATATATATATATATATATATATATATATATATATATATATATATATATATATATATATATATATATATATATATATATATATATATATATATATATATATATATATATATATATATATATATATATATATATATATATATATATATATATATATATATATATATATATATATATATATATATATATATATATATATATATATATATATATATATATATATATATATATATATATATATATATATATATATATATATATATATATATATATATATATATATATATATATATATATATATATATATATATATATATATATATATATATATATATATATATATATATATATATATATATATATATATATATATATATATATATATATATATATATATATATATATATATATATATATATATATATATATATATATATATATATATATATATATATATATATATATATATATATATATATATATATATATATATATATATATATATATATATATATATATATATATATATATATATATATATATATATATATATATATATATATATATATATATATATATATATATATATATATATATATATATATATATATATATATATATATATATATATATATATATATATATATATATATATATATATATATATATATATATATATATATATATATATATATATATATATATATATATATATATATATATATATATATATATATATATATATATATATATATATATATATATATATATATATATATATATATATATATATATATATATATATATATATATATATATATATATATATATATATATATATATATATATATATATATATATATATATATATATATATATATATATATATATATATATATATATATATATATATATATATATATATATATATATATATATATATATATATATATATATATATATATATATATATATATATATATATATATATATATATATATATATATATATATATATATATATATATATATATATATATATATATATATATATATATATATATATATATATATATATATATATATATATATATATATATATATATATATATATATATATATATATATATATATATATATATATATATATATATATATATATATATATATATATATATATATATATATATATATATATATATATATATATATATATATATATATATATATATATATATATATATATATATATATATATATATATATATATATATATATATATATATATATATATATATATATATATATATATATATATATATATATATATATATATATATATATATATATATATATATATATATATATATATATATATATATATATATATATATATATATATATATATATATATATATATATATATATATATATATATATATATATATATATATATATATATATATATATATATATATATATATATATATATATATATATATATATATATATATATATATATATATATATATATATATATATATATATATATATATATATATATATATATATATATATATATATATATATATATATATATATATATATATATATATATATATATATATATATATATATATATATATATATATATATATATATATATATATATATATATATATATATATATATATATATATATATATATATATATATATATATATATATATATATATATATATATATATATATATATATATATATATATATATATATATATATATATATATATATATATATATATATATATATATATATATATATATATATATATATATATATATATATATATATATATATATATATATATATATATATATATATATATATATATATATATATATATATATATATATATATATATATATATATATATATATATATATATATATATATATATATATATATATATATATATATATATATATATATATATATATATATATATATATATATATATATATATATATATATATATATATATATATATATATATATATATATATATATATATATATATATATATATATATATATATATATATATATATATATATATATATATATATATATATATATATATATATATATATATATATATATATATATATATATATATATATATATATATATATATATATATATATATATATATATATATATATATATATATATATATATATATATATATATATATATATATATATATATATATATATATATATATATATATATATATATATATATATATATATATATATATATATATATATATATATATATATATATATATATATATATATATATATATATATATATATATATATATATATATATATATATATATATATATATATATATATATATATATATATATATATATATATATATATATATATATATATATATATATATATATATATATATATATATATATATATATATATATATATATATATATATATATATATATATATATATATATATATATATATATATATATATATATATATATATATATATATATATATATATATATATATATATATATATATATATATATATATATATATATATATATATATATATATATATATATATATATATATATATATATATATATATATATATATATATATATATATATATATATATATATATATATATATATATATATATATATATATATATATATATATATATATATATATATATATATATATATATATATATATATATATATATATATATATATATATATATATATATATATATATATATATATATATATATATATATATATATATATATATATATATATATATATATATATATATATATATATATATATATATATATATATATATATATATATATATATATATATATATATATATATATATATATATATATATATATATATATATATATATATATATATATATATATATATATATATATATATATATATATATATATATATATATATATATATATATATATATATATATATATATATATATATATATATATATATATATATATATATATATATATATATATATATATATATATATATATATATATATATATATATATATATATATATATATATATATATATATATATATATATATATATATATATATATATATATATATATATATATATATATATATATATATATATATATATATATATATATATATATATATATATATATATATATATATATATATATATATATATATATATATATATATATATATATATATATATATATATATATATATATATATATATATATATATATATATATATATATATATATATATATATATATATATATATATATATATATATATATATATATATATATATATATATATATATATATATATATATATATATATATATATATATATATATATATATATATATATATATATATATATATATATATATATATATATATATATATATATATATATATATATATATATATATATATATATATATATATATATATATATATATATATATATATATATATATATATATATATATATATATATATATATATATATATATATATATATATATATATATATATATATATATATATATATATATATATATATATATATATATATATATATATATATATATATATATATATATATATATATATATATATATATATATATATATATATATATATATATATATATATATATATATATATATATATATATATATATATATATATATATATATATATATATATATATATATATATATATATATATATATATATATATATATATATATATATATATATATATATATATATATATATATATATATATATATATATATATATATATATATATATATATATATATATATATATATATATATATATATATATATATATATATATATATATATATATATATATATATATATATATATATATATATATATATATATATATATATATATATATATATATATATATATATATATATATATATATATATATATATATATATATATATATATATATATATATATATATATATATATATATATATATATATATATATATATATATATATATATATATATATATATATATATATATATATATATATATATATATATATATATATATATATATATATATATATATATATATATATATATATATATATATATATATATATATATATATATATATATATATATATATATATATATATATATATATATATATATATATATATATATATATATATATATATATATATATATATATATATATATATATATATATATATATATATATATATATATATATATATATATATATATATATATATATATATATATATATATATATATATATATATATATATATATATATATATATATATATATATATATATATATATATATATATATATATATATATATATATATATATATATATATATATATATATATATATATATATATATATATATATATATATATATATATATATATATATATATATATATATATATATATATATATATATATATATATATATATATATATATATATATATATATATATATATATATATATATATATATATATATATATATATATATATATATATATATATATATATATATATATATATATATATATATATATATATATATATATATATATATATATATATATATATATATATATATATATATATATATATATATATATATATATATATATATATATATATATATATATATATATATATATATATATATATATATATATATATATATATATATATATATATATATATATATATATATATATATATATATATATATATATATATATATATATATATATATATATATATATATATATATATATATATATATATATATATATATATATATATATATATATATATATATATATATATATATATATATATATATATATATATATATATATATATATATATATATATATATATATATATATATATATATATATATATATATATATATATATATATATATATATATATATATATATATATATATATATATATATATATATATATATATATATATATATATATATATATATATATATATATATATATATATATATATATATATATATATATATATATATATATATATATATATATATATATATATATATATATATATATATATATATATATATATATATATATATATATATATATATATATATATATATATATATATATATATATATATATATATATATATATATATATATATATATATATATATATATATATATATATATATATATATATATATATATATATATATATATATATATATATATATATATATATATATATATATATATATATATATATATATATATATATATATATATATATATATATATATATATATATATATATATATATATATATATATATATATATATATATATATATATATATATATATATATATATATATATATATATATATATATATATATATATATATATATATATATATATATATATATATATATATATATATATATATATATATATATATATATATATATATATATATATATATATATATATATATATATATATATATATATATATATATATATATATATATATATATATATATATATATATATATATATATATATATATATATATATATATATATATATATATATATATATATATATATATATATATATATATATATATATATATATATATATATATATATATATATATATATATATATATATATATATATATATATATATATATATATATATATATATATATATATATATATATATATATATATATATATATATATATATATATATATATATATATATATATATATATATATATATATATATATATATATATATATATATATATATATATATATATATATATATATATATATATATATATATATATATATATATATATATATATATATATATATATATATATATATATATATATATATATATATATATATATATATATATATATATATATATATATATATATATATATATATATATATATATATATATATATATATATATATATATATATATATATATATATATATATATATATATATATATATATATATATATATATATATATATATATATATATATATATATATATATATATATATATATATATATATATATATATATATATATATATATATATATATATATATATATATATATATATATATATATATATATATATATATATATATATATATATATATATATATATATATATATATATATATATATATATATATATATATATATATATATATATATATATATATATATATATATATATATATATATATATATATATATATATATATATATATATATATATATATATATATATATATATATATATATATATATATATATATATATATATATATATATATATATATATATATATATATATATATATATATATATATATATATATATATATATATATATATATATATATATATATATATATATATATATATATATATATATATATATATATATATATATATATATATATATATATATATATATATATATATATATATATATATATATATATATATATATATATATATATATATATATATATATATATATATATATATATATATATATATATATATATATATATATATATATATATATATATATATATATATATATATATATATATATATATATATATATATATATATATATATATATATATATATATATATATATATATATATATATATATATATATATATATATATATATATATATATATATATATATATATATATATATATATATATATATATATATATATATATATATATATATATATATATATATATATATATATATATATATATATATATATATATATATATATATATATATATATATATATATATATATATATATATATATATATATATATATATATATATATATATATATATATATATATATATATATATATATATATTGAACGTAATTCATCGGGCTATGATTGAGCTGGTACGTGCATGGATGGTAGCGAGTTCACGTGCAGCTAGCGACCAACCAGGGTTTAGGGCGTACGTGTAGTACGTTGGTCGACGGACGTGTCTCCTGATGATCTAGTTTTGTCATCCAACCTCGTGATCGAGGATGGCCGGGTTTATTTGTATCTTCGTTTCTACATGCTAGTTTATTCTGTGTGTTCTTCCATGCCACCTAGTTTTGTCGTCGATCATCCCTAACAAAATAATACGGTTAATAACTAGCAAGCTAGCGTCAGCAATGACGATGGTGTACTTCCCATAGCTAACCTTATAATTAATCTTTATTTTATATAACTATATTAATTAGCCTAAGGGATCTGTAAAGATTATATCATACAAATTTATTGCTACTGGATTCATGATTAAAAGCATTTCGTATGATGTTAAAATTGCAGTTCTGGACATTACTACAAATATATTAATAGTACAAGAGATACAATTAGCTCAAGGACGTGTTAAAATGGAGGGATTAATTATCTAAGAGATACTCTTAGTGGATCAGAGAGAATAAGACGCGGTTCAACGATGATAGCGGTACGCTAAAGGTTGTAATGAGGTATCTGTTCTATCATATATAATAATTTTCACTACCAGAATGATCGACATCTGCACCGGGTGGGAAAGCCCTTTAGCACCGGGTTTCCCACCCGGTGCAACTAATCCGAGGCTAAAGGGGTACCCCTTTAGCACCGGGTCGAATAACCGGTGCTAAAGGGCCTGCCTTTAGCACCGGTTGCTGCCTGAAACCGGTGCTAAAGACCCCGGATTTCTTTTTTTTTTTTTGCTTTTTTCAGTAGCCATGCGTGCACGTCTATATACGTATATATTCTAATACGTGTATTCTAATGCGTATTCGGCCGACTCTATATTCATACTAGCTGACATTTCATCAAAATAGAAGACATATATAAGTAGATGTTTAGGGTTAATGCATGTCAACTCGAGTTATATATATTTAAACTGTATTTTCTACTTAATTAAGATTGACGACTTGTTGAACGGACTGTCCGGCACATCCTCCAGTACTGGCGAGTAGAATTCTCCTCGGGGATTGACGACCTCGTCCCAAATCCATCCGAGATTCTTTCTTTCTCTAGACAATCTTCCTTCAGGCTAAACATCTATAATTTACAAATAATTGAAAGATATTTAATCTGCCGAGTTGGAGACAATAATTGTGCACTTAATAATAATGGAAATGTGTTTATTATTACGTACCATAATATCGTGTTGTGTAAGCTTTTCCCCCACATAATTTTGAATTGTGTGCACGAGGTTACCTCTTGAACAAGAGATATCTCTTTTTTCTCTTTCTTCCAGATAGACAAAAACTTGATGTGGCACATCTATGAGCTAGCTGAATCAGCATCATTTGAGGAGGCCTAAGGGTAGAGGAGACCTACTACATACAAAACGTTTGATAAGCGTATGATGTATAAACATACTCCCTCCGGTTCACTATTAGAAGTCGTTTAGGACAGCGACACGGTCACCAAAATACAAATTTGACACTATTAAAAGTTATATATGTATATTTTTATGAAAGTAATCTTCAAGACCAATCTATTTATATGATTTTCACATTTTCAAACTCAATGACTTAAATGTTATTCATAATTTATATTTCCAATATCTCTTGGAGGTGACGGGGGCTTGTTGGTAGCCGCAGGTGTACCGGGTATGACGACGTCTGCCTTGCTCCATAGAATGATGCAGTGAGAACACTGACCGAGTTTTGTTTCTCCGTCACCTCCGGGGATGTCAAGTTCCAAGTCTTCCCAGCTGGTGACGACTTGCTCCACCTCAACAGGTACGTAACCATGTGGAATGTCATTGCAGTGCCATTTTTGCCCTTCTTCCACACGTTTGGTCATACCGTATGCGACCTGATAAGTTAGTAGTCACAAAGAAAGTTAGTAAATGAATGGTATTTACGGTGAAATGTATGCAGTATGAACTAAGGTCGCATACGTACCACCACAGCTAAGTTCTTCTGCCTGACGACAAGCTCGCACGCGGTCCGTTGAGTTATTTCATCCACGGTGTAACGGACCGCTTCGGCGGCCTGTGTGGAAGCGTGACTGCTTTGATATTGTTGTGGAGGGCTAATAAGGGCCGCAGGTGCTAAAGGGTCCCTTTAGCACTGGGTGCAGCCACGACCCGGTGCTAAAGGGCCTGCCCCGCAGCGCCTTTAGCAGGGCCTTTAGCACCGGTTCCAGCTGAGGAACCTTTTTGGATGGGCCCGCCTCCTTATCCGCAGCCTTCCGTTTCCGGCGAGATTTCAGTAATGAGCGGTCATAGTCTGTTACTATTACTTCCTTCTGTTGACCCTTGCTCAAATTACCGAGGAATGACTTCACGATGGTGGGATCAAGCTTCGGCTCCGGCTCAGGTTTTCTCCTCCACTCGGCCATTTGCCTCTTTGTGTCTGCTTTTACCGAGGCTTCGAGCTCCTCTAGAGTCTTCTCGCCCGCTCTTTTCTCTGGTGCGGGCTTCTCTCTAGTTTTTCGCGCCTTCTTCGCTGGTGGAGTGGGGGCAGAGGCTTTAGTGCGGCGTCCCCTCTTTGGCGGAGGAGACGGAGACCTCTTCGGCGGAGGAGACGGAGACCTCTTTGGCGGAGGAGACGGGCTTGCATCAGGAGCTCCCGGAGAATCGTCATGATCCTGTGGATCTCTTGGAGGTGACGGGGGCTTGTTGGTAGCCGCAGGTGTATCGGGTATAACGATGTCTGCCTTGCTCCATAGAATGATGCAGTGAGAACACTGACCGAGTTTTGTTTCTCCGTCACCTCCGGGGATGTCAAGTTCCAAGTCTTCCCAGCTGGTGACGACTTGCTCCACCTCAACAGGTACGTAACCATGTGGAATGTCATTGCAGTGCCATTTTTGCCCTTCTTCCACACGTTTGGTCATACCGTATGCGACCTGATAAGTTAGTAGTCACAAAGAAAGTTAGTAAATGAATGGTATTTACGGTGAAATGTATGCAGTATGAACTAAGGTCGCATACGTACCACCACAGCTAGGTTCTTCTGCCTGACGACAAGCTCGCACGCGGTCCGTTGAGTTATTTCATCCACGGGGTAACGGACCGGTTTGGCGGCCTGTGTGGAAGCGTGACTGCTTTGATATTGCTGTGGAGGGCTAATAAGGGCCGCATCTTGGAGAGGTGCATGCTCTGTGGAACCGGTCCCGCCTGGTGCATGCTCTGTGGAACCGGTCCCGCCTGGTGCATGCTCTGTGGAACCGGTCCCGCCTGGTGCATGCTCTGTGGAACCGGTCCCGCCTGGTGCATGCTCTGTGGAACCGGTCCCGCCTGGTGCATGCTCTGTGGAACCGGTCCCGCCTGGTGCATGCTCTGTGGAACCGGTCCCGCCTGGTGCATGCTCTGTGGAACCGGTCCCGCCTGGTGCATGCTCTGTGGAACCGGTCCCGCCTGTGGCTTGTTGTATCTGCAGCCATGCTACCTTCATCCGTCGCTCCATCTCTGACTCCATTTCTTGGAGCTTTGAGCCCTGGGCGGCAACCGTTTGCTCTAGGTCCCTCACCCTCTGCTCATATTTGGCCTTCTTCCTCGAACGGCTCCTATAGGTGGCGGCGTGCTCTTGGAAACCTTTCTTCCATGAGACGCTTGTGCCTACGCCGCGCGTCCGTCCAGGATGCTCCTTGTTCCCTAAGGCATAGGTTAGCTCATCTCTGTCTCTATCGGCAACAAATTCTCCCCTATCAGATGCCCTGATGATATCGAGGAGACGCTGAGCTAGTTCTCGCAAGTCCTCGGGAAAAACTAAGGAGCCGTCGATTGGGCTTAGGGTGCCTCCATGACCATAGTACCAATGCTTGGTCCTTGTGGGCCAGTCATGTGTCGCTGGAGTGATGCCTCTAGCATATAGATCTTCTTCCATCTTCTCCCATTTAGCGATGCTTGCCTTGTAACCTCCCGAACCCATCTTATGCGAGTACTTCTTATTTGCGGCGTTTCCAGCGTTTCTAGCGCTAGCCGTTGCACCCACTTCCGAGGTTTTGTACTCAAGGAATGCTTCCCACTCGTCATCAGTGATCTTCTTATACTTCTCAGGATCCGGGGCCTCTCCGGTTTTGAGAAATTGCGAGTACAACTTCTTCTTGAAATCTTGAAACAGGACTGCCATCTTCTTCATTGTCTAATCCCTTAGTTCTGCTTGATGAGTGCTAGGCCAGTCGAATATTGCCTTTAATTCCCTCCATAGCATCTCCTTCTCTGTATCGGGGAGCACGTACTCCTCAGTGGGGTCCGTGGACTTCCATTTTCTGATACTATCCATTCTGCATATGTTAAGCAATAAATAAAGCCCGCGTCAGCATAGATTGGAATTAATGTTTTCAAACTGTGAATTATAAGCAACAACAAAGTACTTACAGTGTCCAACACGTGATCAAATCCACGTCCATGGCGTCGCGGTGGTACAACTCATGAGGGAAATGGAATGGTGTGAAGGAAATATGCACTTAACTAAAGCATAATACATGATACGAACATTCTGCAATTTGGCCAACTATAGAAGAATAAACAAAATGTATGGTTTAAAACTCAGTAAGCGATCCCCAACTTCATTTGCTCTTTAGATACCCTACATCACTGTATGTGTGCGAGTGTGTTCGTCTCCTGACGCTGACATTTTCGGCCCTTGCAACATTGTCGCCCTGGATATTGTCGTCCCATCCAATGATCCCCAACACATCATCTATGGACATTGGTTGGGTTACAATATTAAAAAGTTGATTCGCAAAGAACGTGTCATTGTCCTCTTGCATGGATGGGACAGGGCTGTTGTTGTCCTCTTGCATGGGTTGGACGGGGTTGTTGTTGTCCGCCATCTATAGAATTAAAAATAATTGATAAGAAATATATACAAAGCATACATATTCCCAATATTTCTAACATTTTCGCTAAGGGGGTCGGTGCCTGAAAAACGGATTCGCCAAGGGGTTCGGGTGCACGGTGTGAATTGATTCGCTAAGGGTTCGGGTACGTGACGCGAACGGGTTCGCTAAGGAGGGTCGGTGCGCGAAAAACGGATTCGCTAAGGGGTTCGGGTGCGCGGTGGGTTCGGGTACGCGATAGAATTTCCGATAATAAACATTTTCGATAGTATACATTATACAAACATATAACATTTCCAATATACATTTAAATGAAGCACATATATTTCTAATATACATAGAATTAAAAATAATTGAACCACAGCTAAGTTCTTCTGCCTGACGACAAGCTCGCACGCGGTCCGTTGAATTATTTCATCCACGGGGTAACGGACCGGTTCGACGGCATGTGTGGAAGCGTGACTGCTTTGATATTGCTGTGGAGGGCTAATAAGGGCCGCATCTTGGAGAGGTGCATGCTCTGTGGAACCGGTCCCGCCTGCGGCTTGTTGGAGAGGTGCAGGCTCTATGGAACCGGTCCCACCTGTGGCTTGTTGTATCTGCAGCCATGCTACCTTCATCCGTCGCTCCATCTCTGACTCCATTTCTTGGAGCTTTGAGCCCTGGGCGGCAACCGTTTGCTCTAGGTCCCTTACCCTCTGCTCATATCCGGCCTTCTTCCTCGAACGGCTCCTATAGGTGGCGGCGTGCTCTTGGAAACCTTTCTTCCATGAGACGCTTGTGCCTACGCCGCGCGTCCGTCCAGGATGCTCCTTGTTCCCTAAGGCATAGGTTAGCTCATCTCTGTCTCTATCAGCAACAAATTCTCCCCTCTCAGATGCCCTGAGGATATCGAGGAGACGCTGAGCTAGTTCTCGCAAGTCCTCGGGAAAAACTAAGGAGCCGTCGATTGGGCTCAGGGTGCCTCCATGACCATAGTACCAATGCTTGGTCCTTGTGGGCCAGTCATGTGTCGCTGGAGTGATGCCTCTAGCATATAGATCTTCTTCCATCTTCTCCCATTTAGCGATGCTTGCCTTGTAACCTCCCGAACCCATCTTATGAGAGTACTTCTTATTTGCGGCGTTTCCAGCGTTTCTAGCGCTAGCCGTTGCACCCTCTTCGGAGGTTTTGTACTCAAGGAATGCTTCCCACTCCTCATCATTGATCTTCTTATACTTCTCAGGATCCGGGGCCTCTCCGGTTTTGAGAAATTGCGAGTACAACTTCTTCTTGAAATCCTGAAACAGAACTGCCATCTTCTTCATTGTCCAATCCCTCAGTTCTGCTTCATGAGTGCTAGGCCAGTCGAATATTGCCTTTAATTCCCTCCATAGCATCTCCTTCTCTGTATCGGGGAGCACGTACTCCTCAGTGGGGTCCGTGGACTTCCATTTTCTGATACTAATGGGCACATTGTCCCGTACAATTACCCCGCACTGAGATACAAATTTCTTGGCCACTTTTGGGGGCTCAACTGGCTCCCCGTCATCCTCCACTCGGGTGATGTGTAACTTGACATCCTTCAGCTTCTTCGTGGTCGATCGTTTTGATTTCTTAGCAGAGGCGGCCTACACAAATTACATATATACGAGATGATATAGAGATGGTATACATAATTGACATGTACAGTACAAATTTATGTTATCTATATACACACCTGACTAGACGAGGGCGCGCTACCGGCTCCTTCAATAGTTTCGGCCCTTGCAACATTGTCGCCCTGGACATTGGCGGCCCCTTCAACATTTTCGGCCCTTCCACTGTCATTCACCGCCACTATTCCGCCTACTCTCGTCCTCCCCCGTACGACCCGACCCTCGAACGGGCGGGGGAGGCCCTCGAGCGGGAGTACGAGCCAATAGGGAAGCGTTGACTCCAACCAGGCGCGGCTCTGTCACGACGTACGCGGGGTCAAATCCACCAACTCCCTGCCATTCCCCCGACAGGGCGAGCACGCCGCGCACTGTGGCCAGCAGAGGCCACCATTCCGTCACTCACATACACTTGTTGCACATGATGGATGCAGAGATATAGGGGGAGTCTCAATTTTAGTTGATTATATGTGCATTTGGCATTTGAGGCCGAATTTTTGAAATTCTATTCAAGGCACATATTGAGGGGGAGCTCACCATATATCTCAGTCATCTTGAGCTTAAATTTCATATCTCCCACGGCCGAGCAGCATGAACACAGCGCCTAAGTGTTCAGCTGGCTCGCCCCGGGGAGGAAGAAGGTGCTATATACAAAAGACATTAGCACCGGGCCGTGGCAAGACCCGGTGCTAATGTGCACCCTTTAGCACCGGGTGCAGCCAGCAACCGGTGCGAAATGGCCTCGGCGACACCCATAAGACGTCTTCGCAACCAATCGGCGAAAGTACTATTGTGCAGACGCTGAATGAAGGCCGCAGACTTTGTTGAGTTTTCGTCCCTGAGAATCTGCATGTGCTCCTCGATGTACGGAGCAACTAAGGTTGATTGTTGCAAAACTGTGAGGTGCGCTTTACGAAATGTCTCAACGTCCTTGATCACCATCGATCTTCTCCCTAGTGTGCCCTTTCCACCAAGTCTCCCCTCGTGATGGGATTCGGGCACACCAATCGGCATAAGATCGTCGACAAAGTCAACACAGAATTCAATGACCTCCTCCGTTTCGTATCCCTTAGCAATGCATCCTTCTGGACGAGAACGATTACGGACATACTTCTTTAGGACAGCGAAGAACCTCTCAAATGGGAACATGTTGTGTAGAAATACTGGGCCCAATATACGAATCTCTTTGACGAGGTGAACCAATAGATGTGTCATGATATTGAAGAAGGATGGTGGAAATATCATCTCAAAGCTGACAAGACATTGCACCACGTCGTTCTGTAGCTGATCTAAGTGGTCTGGATTGATCACCTTCTGAGAAATTGCATTGAGGAATGCACATAGCTTCACAATGGCTTTCCGCACGTTTACTGGTAGCACACCCCTGAGTATGACGGGAAGCAGCTGTGTCATCAACACATGGCAGTCGTGAGACTTCAGGTTTGTGAACTTCTTCTCTTTCATATTTATTATTCCCTTAATATTGGAGGAGTAGCCAGACGGAACCTTGATACTGTTCAAGCATTCAAACATGCTTGCCTTCTCTTCTTTGCTGAGAGTGAAGCTGGCAGGATGCAAGTACTGGCGTCCTTTGTCTCTCTTTTCTGGATGTAGATCAGTCCGTTGCTTCAATCGTTTCAGCTCCTGACGTGCTTCCAGTGTATCTTTTGGCTTCCCATAAGTACCCAGGAAGCTTATCAAGTTCACGCAAAGATTCTTCGTCAGATGCATCACATCAATCGCGTTACGGACCTCTAAACGTTGCCAATAAGGTAGCTCCCAAAAGATAGACTTCTTCTTCCACATCGCGGCACGACCATCCTCGCCCGTCGGAGCAGCCTGGCTTCCGTCTCCCTTGCCAAACACCACGTGTAGGTCCTTCACCATATCAAATAGCTCTTCTCCACTCCGGTGTCTCGGCTTTGTATGGCGGTCAGCATTCCCGCCAAAATGCGCACATTTCTTTCGTAGCTCATGCTTCGCCGGAAGGAATCGACGGTGACCCATGTACACAACTTTACGACAATGTTTCAAATACATGCTTTCGGTTTCCTCTAAACAGTGAGTGCATGCTTTATATCCTTTGTTTGATTGTCCTGATAGGTTACTTAGTGCAGGCCAGTCGTTGATGCTTATGAAAAGCAGTGCTCGAATGTCAAACTGCTCCTGCTTGTCCTCATCCCACATGCTAACACCTTCATTCTTCCACATCTGTAAAAGTTCGTCAACCAATGGTCTTAGGTACACATCAATGTCGTTGCCAGGTTGCTTTGGGCCTTCGATGAGCACTGGCATCATAATGAACTTCCGCTTCATGCAGAGCCAGGGGGGTAGGTTGTAGATACAAACAGTCACGGGCCAAGTGCTATGACTACTGCTCATTTCACCAAAAGGGTTCATGCCATCGGTACTTAAACCAAGCCTAACATTCCTCGCATCAGCATCAAACTCTGGGAATGCTCTGTCGATGTTCCTCCACTGGGATCCATCGGCGGGGTGTCTCAACATGCCATCCTGCTTACGTTCTTCTTTGTGCCAGTGCATCAGTTTGGCATGGTCTTTGTTCCTGAACAAACGCTTCAGACGGGGTATCAGAGGGAAATACCACATCACCTTCGCAGGGATTTTTTTCTTAGAACGCTCTCCCCCAACATCACCAGGGTCGTCCCGCCTGATTTTGTATCGCGCGCAGGTGCAAACCGGACAACGATCCAAGTGTTCGTACTGTCCGCGATAGAGGATACAGTCATTAGGACACGCATGTATCTTCTGCACCTCCAAACCGAGAGGGCAAACAACACGTTTTGCTTGATACGTCGTCGATGGCAATTTGTTACCCTCTGGAAGAATCTTCTTTACGAGTTTCAGTAGCTCCTCGAAACCCTTATCAGTAACACCATTTGCTGCCTTCCACTGCATAAGTTCAAGTGTGCTACCCAACTTCATTAGCCCCTCTTTGCAATCTGGGTACAGGTCAGTCTTGTGGTCCTGCAACATGCGCTGTATCTTTTTCAGTTCCTTATCATTGCCGCAGTCTTTCTCGCCATCACGCAACATTTGCCCGAGTCCATCAATAGGTTCATTTTCCTGAGCAATATCTTCCTGAGCATCGCCTTCCCGAGCAACATCTTCCTCATCGGCATCACCCATATCAGCATCTGCAAAGGAACCGTAGGATTGAGCCAATACCGGAATGTCGTCATCGGCCTCGTCTTCTTCATCTTCATCCATTAGAATTCCTCTTTCACCGTGCTTCGTCCAAACAGAATAATTCCTCATAAAACCGTGCCTCATCAAATGCACCTAAAGACAACCTCTTTGTTTGTACGATTGTATATTTTTACAATGGGTGCATGGGCAGAACATGAAACCGCAACAAGTATGTTTCATGATTATCCATAAGAATAAGACCCTGCTCATATACTTAAACAGACAAGTTAAATTACAAATCATGTTGCCAAAATCACCAAAACAATTAAGTGCCTAGATGCACTTTCAGCCCAGCCTTCCTACGCTTACGCACCATGCCGGCGTGCCGCCGCCACCGATGTCCGCAGCTGTGCTGGAACAAACAGGAACACAACGTCCTACTCTGCTATACCTCCATCTGCCCGTCCATCACGGCGGCATGCAGTCTTGCATTTGCCTCTGCTGGCGACAATTCTATGCGGCTCATTGACGATCTCTGCCACAATGAAAGAGGAGAGAAGTGAGAACAACACTACAGCCAGATGACGGTGCCAGTTTCTATGCCGCCCAGCTCCGCGTTCTGATCTGATTGTCTTGGTTTTGGGCATCGATGTCGTTCTCCTCTAGAAGCCCTCGCGTCCAGCCGGCAACAACAATACATGAATACAGTAGCAGGTCGTCAGGTCGCCGCTCGAGCTGAACTGAAATTTTGGTTCAGTGCCGACTAGCAGAGTGACTACAGGGCAGGTTCTTGAATTGAGTTGCTTCTGGTTTTGATCCTTCTCGATTTGCCATAAACGACAGCTGAGCGTCAGACAACAGATTAGTTTGTTTGATATCCTACAGCAACATTCGCCTTTAGGCTTAAGTTAAACAAAAGCTCTTTGGTAAGTTGTTTATAATTCAATCATCTGGCTTGTTTTATGCCCTGTTTAGCTCAGGCAGATTACAACTGAGTTTGTCACTGTGATGTGCAGAAGTTGCTGTTGAGCCATGTGTATAATGGGTCTTGCCACGACCCGGTGCTAATGTGCTGCCCCCGCCGCCCCCGTGCGCCGCCCCCGCTCCTAGCCGTTGGACCCGGTGCTGAAGCCCCATCAGCACCGGGTCCAAAAATGGCCGAGGCGGAGGAGGCGGGCGGATGTGAAGCATTCTGGTAGTGGTTCCACCACATATGTACAAGATGATATATATTAGAACTTGCCAGCATGGGACATGCTTGTGGTGCTTTCTGCTTTGTCGGCTGCCGCGGTATCTCCTCTTTGACGACAACCGGTGACTCCAAGCTTTCTTCTGACCCTTACGTCGCCCATAGCGTTGCTCCGATATTAAAAAAGCATGTCAACTAATCAGATGTTTATATATTACTCCTTTTTAACCAGTGGTATTGGGTACCGTAAATGACCTCTAATTGAAGGATGCACCTTTTTAACCAGTGGTATTGGGTACCGTAAATGACCTCTAATTGAAGGATGCAAGCAGACATATCTGAAATGTGTGATGCATATTCTATTTTTCTGGCATTTCAGTCCTTGACATCCTCTGCTGCTCAGTTATCTGATCTATGCTAGGAATTTAATCAAAAAATTCTAATCCAGCAGCAAAATTATATAGGATAAATTGTGCAGTTGATTACGGAGGAAAAGGAGATTACACCATCAACAAGAACTAACGCATATTGGATTAGAAAAACAATACCTCATTGATTGGGTCATCATTGTAATGTTGTAGTGCAAGGTCTGCATATCCCTTTCACTGACGTCCATGAGGTTGTTTCTCATCAGGTGCATTGTTGTTGTCTCTTGGCTGAATCCAGTGCAACAGCTGATATGGGAGCATCCACGGGATACACGAGGAACATGTCAATAGAACTAGTTTTATCATTGACAGGCCACCTGGATTACAATATGAGAGTTTAGTTGCTCTGGAAGCAAAATGTATGTTGCCCAAAAAAGAACTGGAACTGGTCGTTCCCCTTTTCACATGTGTTTTTTAATCCTATGTAGAAAGAAATTGCACAGTATGTGAAAGTATGCATAGTTTGTTTCATTTTGGGCTTCTGCTACAATGAAAAAGAAGAAGAGGTGACCTACTCTGCTCGACTGCTCTGCATCGTTGTCGTCATCTTCCTCCATGCTTCTGTGCGCATCTGCAGGAGGCGCCTGGAGTCCTGGACTGTCTCTTTTGCCCCCACCCTTCGGAGCTTCTTACGGAGGCGTCCGGTCCCCATCATTGTCGAAGAAATCTTCCACTCCGCTGCCTGTTAATGCCAAAGAGGCATCAGTTCCCTGCTTCCACCGTCTTCTAAGGCTCCACTTCTGACCACGTTTCTTTTACCCATCTTTGTTCTTTTCTTGTGGTATTTCTCATCCACTTATTAGTCATCCCGACTGGTCTACAGAGCAAGTCAGCGTGTAGTCCAGCACAACTTAATTTTGATTACGACAGGAGGGGAGGAATGATTTAAAGCAAAATCTACACACCAATGAATAATCCCAGAAAACAAAAGGGGCAAAAAAGAAGTGCTTCTCAGGGCTGAAGAGATGACTCATGTACTCATCTTTCTTCTCGTGGTTCATCAACTCATCTTCCTGCTATCCAATCCTATTGCAATCTTAGCTGCAGAATCAACCAACAAATCCGACATCGAAGCCCTCCTCTGGTTTAAACAAGGCATCACCAGTGACCCCACAGGCGTCCTGAGCTCATGGAGCGTCGACTCACCCTACTGCAGCTGGAAAGGGGTCACTTGTGGTAAGGCTCTTCCACCCCGCATTGTTTCACTGCAGCTGAATTCTGTAGGGCTTGGTGGGTCACTATCGTCTTCTCTTGCTAATCTTACTTCAATGACACGGTTAGATCTTGGAAAAAATTTGTTTTCTGGAGGCATCCCCGAGGAGTTGGGCACACTTCCTAAGCTCCATGTCATGGCCCAACAATACGTCTCGGCCCAACGATTGTTGCACAGCCCAAGGCCCAGGCGTCAGCTCCTATAGAAGGTTCAGCCAACACAGAAGGAGATCATCGAATCAGAGAAATCAGAATAGGGTTAGACCCTTCCTCCGGCGATCTCCTCTCGGAGGAGCGATTCCGGCAGATCGAGCGGTCCCTCTCGACTGGGTCACCGCTTCGTT
This sequence comes from Echinochloa crus-galli, assembly GCA_900205405.1. Classification (NCBI taxonomy): domain Eukaryota; kingdom Viridiplantae; phylum Streptophyta; class Magnoliopsida; order Poales; family Poaceae; genus Echinochloa; species Echinochloa crus-galli. Next base: position 444,369 of record OAMR01000398.1, on the reverse strand, counting down.
CCGCGGCGACGACTCCTGCAAGAGGCACTGCATCGACTCCTGGAGCGCGACAGCGGCTGGCGGATTCGCGGGTTCGACGACAGCGGGCGGGTTCGCGAGTACGATGACGGAGGGTGAGTCTCCAACACCAATTCGTCTACATTTTCCGTGAGGTCCGATTCTGCTGGATCTTCGCAGTGTGAGGCCTTCGGGGGTTGTTCAGTTAGTGATTTGGGAGTCCAATTCTGCCGGATTCTTCGATTCAGTTGACGGCGTGATTAAGGGTGGTCGTCTTCCTTGAGCAGTCTTCTGGCACCACACTTGCGTTGTGCATTGTTTCCCAGGTGTTTGTTGGAATGTCACATCAAGGGAGTCAGCACCCATTGTTCGATTGGTCTCATTCAGAAGTGGTTTGGGATGAAGAATTGCAGCAGTTAGATGGAGAAATGGATGACCTGATGCTGTGCAGCCACGCCACAGTTGGCAAGGAGGCCGCAATTGAGCTCTTTGGTTCCCCATCGAGCCAGTTGTTTCTGGGAGTTACAATACCATGGTGTGAGCAGTACGTTGATGGTCTTGGGGTGGGTGATGCAGGGCAAACATTAGTTGAAATGTGTCACAAGGAAGTCGTATGGGATGATGCTTCTATTCCAAGCATTGATTTGCATGATAGTTTGTTGCATCAGCTAGCTCCAGGAGGTTGTGAGTGGGAGCCAACTGCAGAATTGCATATCAATGAACTTTCCACTCATATCAATGACGCTTCTCTTCTTTTGGAGGTTAGCAAGAGTTCTGTGCATGGGATGTTCACTGAAAGGTCTCCTGAAATGGTGCTAGGGGATGTGGGACCTACTCTGTGCTCTGCACCCAAGGTGTTTGCTGAAAGGCCCGTCAAGAATGATCTGGTACTACCTAAACCTGATGCACATGAAATGTCTGGTGAGGTGACTTTGGATATTGAGGTTTCACATGAGCTGTTGGATGGAATGTCCAGCAACAATGTGATTTGGGATGAGGAGCCGTTGCATGGTCTTCACTTGCAGGATGAGGAGGGCACGCTGGGTAAGCCAGCCAATGACAACACGTTCACTCAAACTAAGCAGGGAGTGCCCAGGGCACATGTTGTATCACAGAACCTGTTGCATCAACTAGCTCAATGTGGTGAGTACCTGGGTGACAAGGAGTCTCGGCTATTGATCAATGGCGTTGCCACTCATGTCAATGATGTCCACCTTGTCATGGATTTTGGCCTGGATCATGTGGATGAGGAGTTCAACCAAATTCCTGCTAGTGCTGGTAAGTGGGATGAAAGGCTTGCAATTGAGGCAGTGCTTGAGGAAACATATCATAAGGACATCGTATGGGATGACTTAACACCTGACACTACGACACATGCCAATTTGTTGCAGCTAGTCATGGCTGCGGGGAATCTGAAGGATGAGAAGATAAAGCATGCAGAATTTGCAGCAAAAGCAATGGAGGAGCTGCAGTGTGATTCGCTGATAGCAGAGCAAGTGGGATTTGCTGCTCAAACAATTCTAAGGTTTACTCAGGCGAGGTCAGTGGCAGCAATCAGAAAGTTGGAGGTTGCAATGTATGTTTCAGCCATCAACAACAAGCTCATTCATGTTGTGATCACTAGGCCATGGGATCCGGGCATCAGTACGGCCACAGCTTGGGGACAAGCTGTGTTTCGAGGGGGCGGTAATGTCATGGCCCAACAATACATCTCGGCCCAACGATTGTTGCACAGCCCAAGGCCCAGGCGTCAGCTCCTATAGAAGGTTCAGCCAACACAGAAGGAGATCATCGAATCAGAGAAATCAGAATAGGGTTAGCCCCTTCCTCCGGCGATCTCCTCTCGGAGGAGCAATTCCGGCGAGCCGTCGCCCGTCGAGCACGCCCGTCTGCTCGACGGCGACACCCTGTACTTGTGCTCACGTCCCGGTGGAGGCTTACCAGCGGCTACGGGTCATTACACTCCAGGATCTGATGCTTGCATACAACAATCTTACTGGTGTAATCCCGGATTCCTTGGCAACTAGTTCGTCACTCAGTGTGCTAAACCTGACAAGTACTAGCCTGTCTGGAACTATCCCTGCTAGTTTGTTCAACGGCTCATCCCAACTTGGTGTTATTGATCTCGGAAGGAATTTACTCTCTGGACCCATTCCAGATTTTCATAAGATGGCAACTCTGCAAATTATTAGCCTCGCAGAGAACAACCTTTCAGGAGGCATACCTCCATCACTAGGAAATGTTTCTTCCCTCACTGAAATATACCTTCATACGAATATCTTATGTGGACCAATTCCAGAAACTTTAAGTAGAATTTGGAACCTTAGTGTGCTAAATTTAGGTTACAACCGATTTGGGTATGTCCCAGCCGAACTATATAACATCTCAACACTGAGAATCCTTGATTTAGGCCAGAATTTTATTGGACGAATACCATCCAGCATTGGGAACTCCTTGCCAATCCTTGAAAAATTGATCATCTCGGGTAATAGAATGAAGGGATTTATTCCAGCATCACTAGTTAATGCATCAAAGCTCCAAGTTATCGATCTTTCAAATAACTCACTAGTGTTAGCAAATAATGCGAAAACAAGATCGAACACGAGACACGATTTTAACGTGGAAAAACCCTTGCGGGAAAAAACCACGGAAGACAATCACTATTGAGGAGAGTTTACAAGTAGGGATGATACATGACTTATCTGAGAACTGCTTACGTTAAAGAAGATTCAGTTTTAGTTCTTGATGGAAATTACAGATTACGATTGAGAAGCATACAAGATTATAAAACTATAAGATTATTGACCTGTAACAGATTCCATCATGCCTTAAAAAGTACTGACAAATTTCGAAATCGAGTTACTTATATTCTCTACTTGCTTATCGGGCTAATCAAACAAAAGTTTGATTTGTCTCATACACATCTCTTATAACGAAATCAAGATCATGCGATATACATAAGTCGCAATATCACCATGGTATAAATATCCTGTGAAGAACTGAATTACTGCTCCATTCAAACATGGTTTGGATGTAGGCATAAATGTGCAACCAACGGAGTATAAACCTCTGCAATAGACCCTGCAGTAGTGCAGTCATGAGTGGACGTCTCCACCTTGAACAATAAATGTACTGAATGCTGGCCAGTACAAAACATTATAGTATCTATGCAGCAACTCTGAACTAGATCCCTCAACATGAGCAAAGACAGCAATAAACGTACTGCTCCCGCAATACAAAACACTATAGTATCTAGTCAAACAAAACTTCCTCTGTTGCGCTTAGAATCCTCCACCTCGAACTCAATTCGGAGCAAAACCTTCACATTCAATTAACCAACTCCATAGGAGTAAAAGGTACCACTAGGCTGACATGAACGATATTGTCAGAACATCAAATAAATTAACTCAAAGTGATCAAATAGTAATCCCAATATCTCCTCAAAATCTCAATATCTCAGCAGCGGAAATCATATTTCAAAGAAGCCATGTGAAAGAAATAACCAGAAGAAAATAATCTGCAGTAAATAATCTAAAAACGTTACTTGTAACTCTAGCAATAACCTGCAACCTTGTAATCACAAATTGATCCGGCTGGCGGCACGTGATAAACAGGGATGAAACCCTAAATTGTTTTTTACGAAATCTCGTACCAAGCTCTGATACCACTTGTTAGCAAATAATGCGAAAACAAGGTCGAACATGAGACACGATTTTAACGTGGAAAAACCCTTGCGGGAAAAAACCACGGAAGACAATCACTATTAAGGAAAGTTTACAAGTAGGGATGATACATGGCTTATCTGTCTTGCCTTGTCTTACCCTACCATCTACATAGGCTTACATATAGGCGGCTCACGTCCCTGTGCTTGGTTGCGTTACCAAGGTGGGACTAAATTGTGCACTTTCTGAGAGAAACCACAGCGCGACGGGCCTCCGCTTCGCTCCGGCCCAAGCCTGGCCTATATCGTGGATGTGAATTTGGAACATATCTAACAGTTTAGTGAACCAAGCTCGCCGAGATGGAATACTTTGATGGCCACGAGATCCGTGTCAAATTCAAACCGGCCAATGTAGATAGAACTGGTGCAGCTCGAGCTGATCTTGTTGATGGGAGATAGCCAATTGGTAGCTTTAAGGATGTCACCATAGGATACCTTCTTCATCATCGTCTCCTTGTAGCATGGAGCTTCAGGTGCTCTTTTCTTCAGATGTTTTACTATATAGATCAATATTGAGACAAGCACAATAGTAACGGGTGGAATTACTATTAACAATAAGTGAGGATTCTTTCTTTTCGCTAATGTTGTGGGCGATGTGATCACTGTTGATGTTGTGGGGCAAATCGGCAATGCAAGCATGGAGACATTTACACATAGCTTAGTGTTGCCATAAAGATAAACAGAACTGCTATTACGGAAGTATCCATTGGTTGGAACAGGCCCCTCAAAGTTGTTGTCTGATAGATCAAGTTGCTCCAATGCAATGAAGCTGTTGAAGAAATCTGGAATTTGTCCTGTTAAGTTGTTCTGAGAAAGATCAATCTTCTGGATGGACTTCAGGTTCTTGAAAGATTGAGGAATGAAGCCATCCAGCTGGTTGCTTTCCACGAAGAGGTATAATAGAGTGAGGCATTGACCAAGTGAGTGAGGAATTTGCCCAGACAATTTATTGTGGGAAATATCTAGAATGATTAGATTGATCAAACCAATATGTGGTACTGATCCAGTAAGATAGTTTCTCGACAAGTCCAAACTGAAAAGGGTTGCAACAGTTAGCAGTTCAATGGGTATATATCCGTCAAGATTGTTAGAAGACAAATTTAGCTTTGTCAATCGCTGGGCCTGTCCTAAACTTGCTGGTATGTTTCCACTTAAACTGTTGCTATCAAGATAAAGCTCAGTTAACTGTGGAAGATCGCCTACTAAAGGTGTAATCTGACCAGATAATCTGTTGTGGGATAGTATTAGAACTACCAGGGTGCTTAGATTCCCAATGCTTGAAGGAATTTCTCCAACTATCAAGTTTTGATCCATGGCAAGCAATTGGAGCCGGGGAAGATTGCCTATCTCTTCCGGTACTGTACCACTCATTCGGTTCTTTCCCAGGTCTAATCTCTGCAGATTTGATGAAAGATTGGCAACAGATATTGGCAGACTTCCGTCAAGTCTATTCTCATACATTAACAACATTATTAGATTTGAGCAATTTGTGAGAGAGGTGATGAATTGCCAGTTATCAGATTCTAGGAAGTTGCTTTGTAGATCTAGTACAAGCAAGTCAGGTAAAGATCCTAGAAGTGGCACTGGGCCAGCTAGTTGTTAGCAAATAATGCGAAAACAAGATCGAACATGAGACACGATTTTAACGTGAAAAAACCCTTGCGGGAAAAAACCACGGAAGACAATCACTATTGAGGAGAGTTTACAAGTAGGGATGATACATGGCTTATCTGTCTTGCCTTGTCTTGTCTTGTCTTACCCTACCATCTACATAGGCTTATATATATAGGCGGCTAACGCACCCGTACTTGGTTGCGTTACCAAGGTGGGACTAAATTGTGCACTTTCTGAGAGAAACCACAGCGCGACGGGCCTCCGCTTCGCTCCGGCCCAAGCCTGGCCTATATCGTGGATGTGAATTTGGAACATATCCAACAAACTCCACCTTGAGACAAATTCCATCATGTAGACGAATAATAAACCCTCCATATTCACTTTGAGTATTCTCCCAACACTTGAGCAAATAACCAATAGGTTCAAACACACACAGCTATCAACAAAGCAGACGAACAATCTGGGCCTTCAACAAATTCATAATCCCAGCAAAAGTCTGAGTCTGTGCAACTGGCCTCGGAAAATAAATGGCAATAATGCTTCAATCATTAAACAACATAAAGTCGCAATATCACCTGTGGTATTAATAAATATCCAGTGAAGAACTCCAATTACTGCTCCATTCAAACACGGAGCAAATAATGCGAAAACAAGATCGAACATGAGACACGATTTGAACGTGAAAAAACCCTTGCGGGAAAAAACCACGGAAGACAATCACTATTGAGGAGAGTTTACAAGTAGGGATGATACATGGCTTATCTGTCTTGCCTTGTCTTGTCTTGTCTTACCCTACCGTCTACATAGGCTTACATATATATAGGCGGCTCATGTCCCTGTGCTTGGTTGCGTTACCAAGGTGGGACTAAATTGTGCACTTTCTGAGAGAAACCACAGCGCGACGGGCCTCCGCTTCGCTCCGGCCCAAGCCTGGCCTATATCGTGGATGTGAATTTGGAACATATCCAACAAACTCCACCTTGAGACAAATTCCATCATGTAGACGAATAATAAACCTCCATGATTCACTCTTGAGTATTCTCCAACACTTGAGCAAATAACCAATAGGTTCAAACACACACAGCTATCAACAAAGCAGACGAACAATCTGGGCTTCAACAAATTCATAATCCCAGCAAAAGTCTGAGTCTGTGCAACTGGCCTCGGAAAAATAAATGGCAATAATGCTTCAATCATTAAACGACATAAAGTCGCAATATCACCTGTGGTATTAAATAAATATCCAGTGAAGAACTCAATTACTGCTCCATTCAAACACGGTTCAGATGTGGGCATAAATGTGCAACCAACGAAGTATAAACCTCTGCAATAGACCCTGCAGTAGTGCAGTCATGAGTGGACGTCTCCACCTTGAACAATAAATGTACTGAATGCTGGCCAGTACAAAACATTATAGTATCTATGCAGCAACTCTGAACTAGATCCCTCAACACGAGCAAAGACAGCAATAAACGTACTGCTCCCGCAATACAAAACACTGTAGTATCTAGTCAAACAAAACTTCCAAAACCTTCTCTGTTGCACTTGAAATCCTCCACCTCGAACTCAATTCGGAGCAAAACCTTCACTTTCAATTAACCAACTCCATTGGAGTAAAAGAAAACCACTAGGCTGGCATGAACGATGTTGTCAAAACATCAAGATGAATTAACTCAAAGTGATCCGATAATAATCCCAACATCTCCTCAAAATCTCAATATGTCTCAGCAGCGAAAATCATATATCATAGAAGCCATATGAAAGAAATATCCGGAAGAAAATAATCTGCAGTAAATAATCTAGAAACGTTACTGTGTAACTCTAGCAATAACCTGCAGCCTTGTGTACACTTCCTGTGTACGTCCAGCGAGCAACTCTGGAAACCTTCTGGTGGATCTTCACAGTGGCCGTAATACGGAAATCGATTCCGTCTTGAACTCCACGTCGACGAATTTGATCCGACTGGCGGCGCGACGAAGAAAACTGAGCCCCTAACATTTTTTTAGATAATCTCGTGCCAAGCTCTGATACCACTTGTTAGCAAATAATTCGAAAACAAGATCGAACACGAGACACGATTTGAACGTGGAAAAACCCTTGCGGGAAAAAACCACGGAAGACAATCACTATTGAGGAGAGTTTACAAGTAGGGATGATACATGGCTTATCTGTCTTGCCTTGTCTTGTCTTGTCTTACCCTACCGTCTACATAGGCTTACATATATATAGGCGGCTCACGTCCCCGTGCTTGGTTGCGTTACCAAGGTGAGACTAAATTGTGCACTTTCTGAGAGAAACCACAGCGCGACGGGCCTCCGCTTCGCTCCGGCCCAAGCCTGGCCTATATCGTGGATGTGAATTTGGAACATATCCAACATAAACAGCTTTCTTATGGAATGTGAAGTGCTCAGAAACACCCGCCACCGTAATCTTATGAAAGCAGTGACCTTGTGCTCAACAGCAGACTTGGAGAACAACGAGTTCAAAGCTCTAGTTTTCGATTTCATGGCCAATGGAAGTTTGGACATGTGGGTGCACCAAAAATTACACGAAAATTCCCGCAAAAGATGCCTGAGCATGGATCAGATGATAAGAATAGCTATGGATGTGGCTTCTGCTTTGGACTACATGCACAACCAGCTGACTCCACCTTTAATTCACTGTGATTTGAAACCAGCTAATGTCCTTTTGGATTATGATATGACGGCTCGAGTTGGTGATTTTGGATCTGCAAAATTTCTCTCTTCGGGTCTTGCTAGTTCAGAAGGTTTTGTTAGCGTGGGAGGAACTATTGGATATATCGCACCTGGTGAGTTCATTTTTTCAATCTGTTTCATAATAGCTTCTGAGTTTTGATATGCTAACATGTAATAGTTGCTTTTGCAGAGTATGGAATGGGGTACAAAATCTCAACTGGGTGTGATGTGTACAGTTTCGGTGTGTTGCTGCTAGAGATGCTCACAGGAGTGAGACCAACTGATGCAATGTTCACCGATGGCATGAACCTTCACAGGTTGGTAAGCTCAGCATATCCAAATGGACTTTGTGAGGTCTTAGATCCCTATATTTCCCAGGAGGAACACCATGCAGGTGGAACAATTTCAGTACAGAGATATCTGATGCCATTGGTTGAAGTTGCTCTCTTATGTTCCTTGGATTTACCTAAAGGTCGACCAGGAATCCGAGATGTTTGTGCCAAACTATTTGCGATCAATGAGGCATTTTAGAAGCCCTAGTGATTTACATACATTCTGTTGACCAAAATTGGGCAATCTGGCCAGCTTTTTACTTTTTTAAAATTAGGACAACTTTGAGGGGGAGTAAAATGGCATTCGTAGTTCGGAGGCGATATGCTCCCTAAAAAGGATTCGTCATTTTTGACCTTTCCTGGTCTCCAAATTAAAGAATACCACGGTCATATTACAACCATAGTATACTAGTAATATATGCTGTGAAATCATTCTCAATATAAGTTTAACTATTGTCTTTCAATCAAGCAATTTGTTTATCTTTCTATGTACAAGTTAGCGTAATGCTTAAAAAACGAGTAAAATGCACCGTTAGTCCATGAACTTGCAGTGTTGTGTCAAATAGGTCCATGAACCATCCAGCCCCTCGAACTTGCGAACCCTTTCACCGCAGGTCCAGCCCGGTTTTGCATGGCTTGCATGGCACTGTGCGACCCCGGATTTGCTACAGTAACCACGGTTTTGTTTTTTTCCTTTTCTAATTTACTTGGGCTGAATCTTCAAAAAATCATAACTCTTCGATACAACATCGGATGAAGATGATTTTTATATGAAAATTGTAGCCCTCGACGAGATCTACAACTTTCTAGTTTTGAGTTTTTCTCATTTGACGATGTTAAGGTGCTCAAAAAAATTATATAAAATTACAGCACCATAATAATCGCGTACTTTTGCTTGTTCTCAAATGAAGACACTTTGTATACCAAAATTTTAACACTTTTAGCGATCTAGATTCTTGTAGTTTTGAGTTTTTGTATTTTTTACATTTTAACTCAAAACATCTTAACAACTTCAAATGTAAAAACATCTTAACAATTTAAAATGTTAAGATGTTAACTTTCTATTTTTTGAGCACCTTAACATTGTCAAAGGAAAAAATTCAAAACTAGAAAGTTGCAGATCTCGTCGAGGGCTACAATTTTCATATAAAAATCATCTTCATCCGATGTCGTATCGAAGAGTTATGATTTTTCGAAGATTCAGTCGAAATAAATTAGAAAAGGAAAAAATAAAACGGCGGTTACTGTAGCAAATCCGGGGTCGCATAGTGCCATGAAAGCCATGCAAAACCGGGCTGGACCTGCGGTGAACGGGTTCGCAAGTTCGAGAGGCAGGATGTCTGGTTTCTAAGTTCATGGACCTATTTGACACAGCGCTGCAAGTTAATAGATTAACGGCGTATTTTACTCTTAAAGAGTAAAAAACTTATATGCTCGGTTGCATATGGATATATGAGAGCCCAAACTTAGTACCACAAGGCCTTGTTAGTTCCCTCATGCTAATGTGGCTTCCATACCTTCTTTTATTTCAAAAAAGTACCATGTTCTAAGATGTCAACTTGACCAAATATGCATAAGCAAATCTTTCTTTTGATTTGCTTCCAATGGGCACGTGCAAGTCAACTCGGAGGTAGTTTAGTTACGAGTGTTTGCATAATCCTTGCGTTATCCAATTTATTTTGGTTTTTATTACTTACGGAGTAGGATTCTTTAGGTTGGAGAAGTAACCGATCAGATGATAAGAATAGCTATGGATGTGGCTTCTGCTTTGGACTACATGCACAACCAGCTGACTCCACCTTTAACGCCAAGTCCTCCACCTCCAAGCCCCGCCGCGCCCGCCACCGCGACTTCCCGCGACTTCAGATGCGGCGGCGGCGGCTCCAGGACCAAATCCGCCGCGTCCAAGCTCGCAGCGATGGTCCCTTGGACCGGAGCTCACCGGGGACGGGCGGACGCCTCGTCGGCCGGCCTCCATGGCCGGATTCGGGTGAGCCATGGAGGAGAAAGAGAGGGGAAGGGGAGGCTCGACGACGGCAGTTGCTGGAGCGGCGGCCGCGTGGCTGGACGACCGAAGCGGCGGCTTCGGCTGGAATAGGGGCAGTTATGGTAAAAACCCTAACCGCTACCCTTATATGCCGCGGCCGCCGCGGGCTGCCATGCCGTTTGGTCCAGCTGGGCCACGCGCAGATGGGTATCGTGCCATGCTGGGCTGCGTGCATGGGCTACCAGGCCGGCTGGGCCGCATGCCAATTACCAGTTTCTTTTGTTTAGTTTTTCCTTTTTCTTTTCTTTTCAGCAGTATCATACTTTGATTAGTTGATAAATTTGCTAATTTTAGTTTAATTCCTGTGTAAATATTTGTTTACTTTGCACAATATATCACTCTTTGTACGGCTGTAATTGTCATTGTAATATAATTTATGGTTTGATTATATTTGCAATGTCTTCTATAATTTCATTCTTATCATTTTATCTTGAATTATGTGGATTGATTAATTACCTTAGATGTGTGTATGAACTATGAAGGTATTGGAAGCAAATGACAGTGTACATCAAGAAGGCAATCAAGATGGGAAGGAAGAGAGGAGAGAAATATTTGATGGCAGAAGGTGAGTTTCTACATCAATAGGTCTTTATATTTATTTTTATAATGTTGTTTTGTATGATAACATGTTAGAAATATTATCACTATTTTGTTTTAGTGATAAAGTAGCTGCAAAAACACTCTCTCATCCCGCAGCAACGCGCGGGGAATCACCTAGTTTATTTTGGTTTTGCCTCAGCTAATGTCAGATTAAAAGCTCAAATAGAGCACCACCTCTCTTAAGTTACACTTCGCCTATCCAGTTTTCTGCGTAGAAATTTTAATATATTTTGTTTTGCCAGATTAACCAGTTTCTGATTTCATCCACGAAATTAAAAGAGAATTTTTCAAGTAGTTCTAGAGTAGAATATTTTTTTTAAAGCAAGAGAGCTCTGTGCCCAAATTCTAGTGGGCTGCGAGCCTGCGACTCTTTGAACGAGTCCGCTTGCTTTCAGTTTGCCTCCGCTCCCTCATAGACAAAGGCACTACACTATTGCTCAAATAAACACAACACTAGTAAGGGCGTCTCTAATGACTATCTACATAACTAGCTGACTAGGATTTTTACCTACGTGGCATGGAGAATAAATGAAGAAAGAGAATGTAGGAGCTCTTGGCTCCTGTCTAGCTAGAGCACTTCTCAAATCTGCAATGTTTTTACTCAACCTATCAATACAAGAGAGATCATACGATAATCTCTTAAATATAGAATAAAATGATGTGGCAATACCTCAAATTAACTCGGTCCAACTGGCATGAGACCTCGCCCCTTTAGCGGCATCATGGGTCCTTGGCATTTTGAAACGAATTAATCCAGAAAGCTTGTAAGGTATAAGGTCCAGATTAACCACCCTTCCCTCAATTGATCGAAACAAATGCATTGGGATACAACAAAGCGTAATTTTAACCACACGCTTCACATAGATATAATTTACAAACCAAGTCTGAATATTAAGTTATTACAACACAAATGTTAAGTGTTCAAGTGTAGCGAAAATCAAACATAAAGCGGAAGCTAAACGACGATACATCATCACATGGCAGCCCATCACATGATGTCAAACCGCAGCCCTCTCACTACCACCCGAAAAGTACACGGCCAAGTCAAAGCATCCACCTCCTCCTGGAAGCTAGCGGGTACCGAAAAACAAACCACAAGCAAGGCCGAGTATACTAATACTCGGCAAGAATTAACCGACAACAAAGAAAACAAAGAGACACTCCTAGGTATGCAAAGGCTTTTGGCTTGGGGTTTGTTTTGCCATAAAGCAACTAAAAGTCCACTACTTTCAAGTTTTAGCTCAAGTTTAGAATAAAATATTAAGCAATCTATCATCTAGGTTTTGCACTACCTAGAGGACACGTGTTGAAGCAAACAAAATTCAGTAAACAACTCATTTCACTCTTCTCATTCTCATGCTTAACTTTAAGTTGTTACTACGCGCCACCAAAGCAGATCAAGTAGCTTCATATACTGTGAAGGACGGACAATTCGAATTAATTTCAAAACCTTGCAACGGAGACCTAACCACACGACATATACACACCCGAAGGTCACATATGGCAACCTTTCCCAACTCTTATGCTAACCACTCCACCATGGCCATGTTGCTTCCAGACACTAGTCCCCACAGCGGTACTTCCTCGAGCCTGTCATGTGATTTAACAACTAGGCCCCTCTCGTCCGCAAGGATATGAGACTGTAACACGACAATAAATGCATGAATGCGAGCAAAAGAATAAGAAAGGTACGTCGGTTTACTGGTCCCATTATAAACCGGCACGCAGCTAGTACGTTCAAAAGCTTGACCAACACCACCAGCTAACATCGGTCCTTAACAATTTAAGCATATGTGAATGGGGCGATCAACCAACACATGAATATCGCACAAGACCCCATCCACCGACCTTATGATTCCAACATAAAGAGCACAATCAACTCCTACAACTCGCGAGTGACAGGCAATCAGTCGACTTCTCCCGGTCCTATTAGCATGGTAACTATCGGAAAGAACGTACTAGTGAGCATATCATAGGTTCTAAGGATCATGCATTCTAAGGTTTCAAGCAACTCCTAGAAACGTAAATGCACAAGCATAATAACATAGAAAGTAAAGCCATTAATTGCAAAACCAAACATAGGGTTAGATGCTCTAGTGCTTGCCTTCCGCACAGGCCTTGGGCCCCTCTGAGCTTTGGCTCGGGTCTTGCTCGATCACCTCGGTCATGTGCACTTGAGCTTCACGCGGCCCACTCTCGGTCTCCAACACCAACTCGTAATCCCCGTCATCTGGCGAATGATCTAGATGACATGAAGATGCATATGTGTGAGTTCAAGAATGGTTATGACACAAATGCACATATGATGCTCATGACTGCAGCAACTCAATCATACAGAGCTAATTAAACATGAATGATTCATGAAGAACACGTTTACAACTAAGCAAGCAAGGCCCTAGCTAGTGGTTTCTTTCTTTGTTTACCGAGTATGTGCAAATTTCCTCTTTGGTAGAGAAACTCAGTTTATGACTTTTAGTTAGCTACTCTTGTCCGGAGTACTTTCTTCATCTACTCTACTAAACATGTTGCACAAAGTTCATTAATGCACAAGTATGTAAATAAATCATGAAATGGTACTAGTAAACATCCAAAAATTACTAAACAGCAAGAAAACATGTATCTTGACATAAGCACTTTATTTGAACAGCAAGACTTGCATGAACATGAATTTAAGCAACTCAATCAATTTATTCCCTAGTAATGTTAGTTTTCACATTAAATAGCAAAATTGATTCAAATCTTGAGCTAACAGCATCAAACTTTCTGGAGATGTTCCACTCGCTATCCTAAGCAAGATTGTCAGGTTCATGCTCACAAAAACGACATTTTCTTAAGCATTAACATTCATACAAGATTTAAGCCTAGTAAATTTTGTCTGCAGTTCGAAAGATGCAATTATAATAGGATCTCGCTAGAAGGTAAACATGGACAATTCAAGCTTATTGTGATCAAGAGAGAGAGAGAGAGAGAGAGATCAAGTGAGAGCGAGAGAGAGGCATGGGCGCGTGGCGCTGGCGCGCGACGGAAACAGCCAGGTGGCGGAGGCAAGCTGGCGCGCGGGGCCCGGTGCTGACATGGCGTGGGACCCAGCTGGAGAGAGAGAGAGAATTTAAATCGAGGTTTAAATTGAGTCTGCTCATTTGAAAATGAATTTGCACAAAAGTTTTGAACTGAACTAAAAAATATTTTGCACTACGGCTTATAGAGAATTTAGAGAGCTACAAGTTTGGTATTCAAAGTTTTTGCCAAAAACTTATCAAAAACTTGATCGGAGCATTTTACTCTCGGTCAAAGGTTTGAAATTCAATTTCTCAGGAAACCTTTTCAAGTAGCCACTTTGAGCACAAATTTTTAAATATCCACGGGTCATATTTTTGAACAAGTGGTTAGTTGAATATGAAACAATGAAGAAAATTTTGGTGTGACAAGCATTTCATGTTTTGAAATTGAAATCAAATGGTGGCTTGGTCAAAATGATCAAAAGTCACATTTTTACTGATTTTAAAATGAAGGTTTGACCACGTAGTTGACTGCTTTTTTAAAATATTTAAACTCAAAAGCCTTGAACTTCCACTATACCTTTGGAAATATATTGAGCTCTAGTTTTCAAATATGTAAAAATATTTGGGCACTGTTGAATTAGAACTTGAACAAAATTCATTTGAATTAGCCAAAAGTGAGATTTTTGGACATGAACACATGCACAGCATGATGTATATAATGCATATATGATTATGATGATACTTAACATATGCAAACATGATTATATGAACATGACATGATGCACACATTTGCACCACATTTAATTTATGTGCAAACACAAACATACATTTGCATATATATGTATGAAACATGCATGACATATTTATGCAACTTAGGTTTAATTATTCTTACTAGAATAATTAAACCATGGATTTTCTCACTCTTGTAATTGTTGGAGGGGCCCAAAACTTGTATTTTGAAGCCCTTTTATTAAATTTTAGATTTGGACTCCTTTACGTTGAACTTGTAAACTTAAGTGTTAGTCTTCTAATGTTAAATTTTGCTCTCTACGGCTCTTGTTCTAATATATCTTTGTATACGGTAGCTGCGCTCGATCTTAGGCATGTTGTGAAGCACATAACGGGAGTACCGGATTTGCCTTTGTTTTAAGTGAATTGGGATCGGTTGCATGTCCTCTAAACGTGGGTTAACACTTGGCAAACACGTGAAATTTGTTGATCTATGACGTTTAGTTTTTGTCACAGATTGCTAAAAAAACGTGATAAAACAGTACCTGTGACGTTCTCAAATTCTGTCATGTATTGAGCGTCACGGTTCGACCTCGTGACGTTTTTAACGAAAACGTCATAGATTAACTCAATCCATGACGATTTGACATTGTCATAAACCAGGCTCAGGCCCATGGAACCCAGCCCGAGCCCATTACTTATGACGAAAATAAACGTCACGGATTCGGTTGCCACGTCACAACTAGCTGTCATGAAGGATGACGTGGCCAATGAGGTGGCTGCTGACATGACAATGAGATGGATGCAAAGCCTGACGTGGCATCTGATGTGGCAGTGACATGGCATCTAATGTGGCAGTGACGTGGCAGCAACGTGGCAGCATACGTGGCGATAATGACGTGGCAGCTGACGTGGCAATGACGTTTATGGGCCTGATTTAAAATGGGCCCCCCTAAAATGGGCCAAATTTGGCCCACATGTTTTTACCGGCTAACAATTTATTTCATCACAGATCAGTGTCACTTCCGTGAACCTTGATTTGAATTAGCTATCCATAAGTTCGGGATCAATGTTTAGAGTAATAAGCACTTGTCACTTGTATGCATACCGGTAGACTATTACATTGGCGATGATGAATGCAGTATGTTACCCTTCATTATTTGCAGTCTGTTATATCTGAAGCAAACCTGACATGGCCTTTTTTTCCAGCACACTAGATACGCCTTGCTCTCTATTTTCCTGCTCCCCTGTTTCTGAGACCTTATGAGTTCGTAGGAATCCTGGAAAAAAAGGCCATGTCAGGTTTGCTTCAGACATAACAAACTGCAAATAATGAAGGGTAACATACTGCATTCATCATCGCCAATGTAATAGTCTACCGGTATGCATACAAGTGACAAGTGCTTATTACTCTAAACATTGATCCCGAACTTATGGATAGCTAATTCAAATCAAGGTTCACGGAAGTGACACTGATATGACCTAGGCCTAGGCTGAGTAAACATAGATAAACATGATTAAGCATTTGCAATTTGAAGGCATAAGTAGAGATTTCCTAAGGGAAACAGATGGATTTTCATGGAAACGATCAACAGATTCATATGTGCTTCATACCTTCTTCTATGAAACAGTTGTTCTTGACTCTATGTTCTAGCCTCCTTGGCTTCTTGCAATCAACAAATAGCTAGCGGCCAAAGAATCAAACTGATAGTGTAAAATCATGCGTCTCTGCCTACCTGCTGCTTTCCTGGTGTCTCTGCAAGAAGAAAAAATAGTGGGAGGTAGTGTAAATAGTGGGAGGTAGTGTACTATAACAGATGATTCAAAATAGATGATTCTACAGTACTTAAATGGGTATGGTGCATGACATGTTAGAGCTAAGACAATAATTTTGGCAAATCATTTTTTGTACCTGGAGACAGATAACATCAGACTTACTACATGACTTAGCTGTCCTATAATAGAACAGATATAATACAATAGAGATAATACAGTAGAGATAATACAGTAGAGATAATGCATAGAACAGAGCCAGCAGTGGGTGTAGCATTCAAATTGCAATCACCTATATAGCAAGATTACATTGCATTGCACTATTATTGAAGAATTTGTTCAAAATCAAACCAAGTGAGCTGCTGCTGTACTACTAGCTAGACTACTAGTACTAATCATCTTATACCAAATAGCCATGATTTTCACAGGACGCTGCAAAATACACATAAGAGCACCTGACCATTCAATGATAACGCAACGAATTACTTCAGCTACATACAAACTACCCAGCTTATCGTCACAAATGACATGCTAATCCACCAAAGAAACCGGATGCGCTTCTCTCACCTGCATCTGCAGGTACAGGCGGCCCGTACCCCTGCATCAAAGCAATCACCGAATCAGGCTACCATGAAGGGAAAAGACCAACCGAAATTGCAACGGAATACCCCAGATCCGGGCGGGGAGAGGCGGAATCAAACTAAGGGAAGGTGGAAGGTGGGAGAGAAACCTCGAATCCAGCTTCCTTGGTCCAGTTCCGCTCCAGCAGGTGGATCTGTGGAGCAGCGAGAATAGGGAGAGAGAGCCACCAACCGGATCTGGGGCTGGCCAGGCGTCCTTGGCCGGAGGAGTGGAGGAGGAGCCGGTGACCGAGGAGGAGACTGCGCGAAGCCGCGGCGAGACGGAAGCGCGGCAGCTGCGAGAGGAGGCCGCGCGAAGCGGCAGCGAGGCGGAGGCGCGGCGGCGAGGCGGAGGCGTCGCGGCCGTGCGAGAAGGTGTAGAGGGGGGCGGGGGAGGCGAGGAGAGAGCGGGTGGTGGAGGAGGCGAGTAGCCTGGAGGGGGGCGCGAGGGGAGACTGGGATGGGCGCGGGTGAAGGGAGTGAGGAGAGCTAGGGTTTCTCGTTCTTTTATACCATAGGGTCACGATTACAATCGTTGGATCGGCGATGGATGGTCAGAATCAGTTGGGCCATTTGGGCCAAAATGGGCCTTAGTGTATTTCTTCTCAGAATAATGCTTTTCTTTTTCTTTTTTCATTTTATTGCACCATTGTGAAGTAGCACATAAAAGTAATTATCTTGTATACACCAAATCATTTTTTATATGTAATATAATACATATGAATTGTATTCAAGAAGTTTAAAAAGTTTTATAACTGATTTTCTATTTTCTATATGTTAAATGAATTTCCACGGAATTCTTGGAAATAATTACAATTTGAACTACATGTATCTCAAGTATTATTTTAAAAATTGTGTAAAAATATTTTTTAAAGTATCTATAGCTATTGTAACACATAACCTGAAAATAGATGTAAAGTTTAAATGTTTGCTAGGAATAATTCAAACTTCTACTTGCAATCCTATTATAAAATAATGTTGATAATACCTAAAACTTATCAAATAATACTAAAAGTTGACATGGAATCATTTTATCGATGTATAAGCTTGACATAACAGTTTTATAAGATTTTACAAAAGTTGGTTTATAGATTGTTCATAAAATGGATACATTTCAAACATAACTTCTTATAACCTAAGTCAAACTTTGAGATTTGAATACCTTGTAACATGTTTGGACTCATATGCACTTAAAAATTGAACAAAATCTTACTTTTACCCTGTACAAAATTTTAAGACCATACATTGTTCACAAATAAATACATCTCTCATATAGTTTCCTATAACTCAAGTCTGACTTTGAGATTTAAGTCGCCCATTACATTTTTGAACTCATATGGAACTCAAACATCGATAGAACCTTATATTCACCATACCACTAAAAATATGACTGTCGGATTGGACAATGAAGAAGATGGCAGTTCTATTTCAGGATTTCAAGAAGAAGTTGTACTCGCAATTTCTCAAAACCGGAGAGGCCCCGGATCCTGAGAAGTATAAGAAGATCACCAATGACGAGTAGGAAGCATTCCTTGAGTACAAAACCTCCAAAGAGGGTGCAACGGCTAGCGCTAGAAACGCTGGAAACGCCGCAAATAAGAAGTACTCGCATAAGATGGGTTCGGGAGGTTACAAGGCAAGCATCGCTAAATGGGAGAAGATGGAAGAAGATCTATATGCTAGAGGCATCACTCCAGCGACACATGACTGGCCCACAAGGACCAAGCATTGGTACTATGGTCATGGAGGCACCCTAAGCCCAATCGACGGCTCCTTAGTTTTTCCCGAGGACTTGCGAGAACTAGCTCAGCGTCTCCGTAGAAGACCCGGTGCTAAAGGGCCTTT
>OAMR01000398.1:388509-415140 GCA_900205405.1 Echinochloa crus-galli | reverse complement strand
GTAGTGCCCACGTGAATGTCTCCCAAACAAACATTCACGTCGAGCCTTCCTCGATCGATCTATATGTCTGGATCGCCCTGTTCGATTTATAGGCCGGGTTAGGTTAGCTAGGGTCTCTTGATCGGCACCGTCTGTCTTCCAACAAGAACACACCACCTCCCTAGCTAGCTCATATCCTCTCCCTCTCGTGCATGCAAAGCTCTCGGTAATTATTGTGTTTGGACTCTTTCTCTCACAATCTGCTCGAAGTTTGCGTAAAGAAATGGCGCCAAGGAATCGTGTCAGACCTTGGTCAAATTGCATGCAGCATTGGCGACGTACGTGAGCATCTCACCATGACATGCTAAACAATGTCAGCTAGTATGAATATAGAGTCGGCCGAATACGCATTAGAATACATGTATTAGAATATATACGTATATAGACGTGCACGCATGGCTACTGAAAAAAGCAAAAAAAAAAAGAAATCCGGGGTCTTTAGCACCGGTTTCAGGCAGCAACCGGTGCTAAAGGCAGGCCCTTTAGCACCGGGTTGTGTCTGGAACCGGTGCTAAAGGCCCTGCTAAAGGCGCTGCGGGGCAGGTCCTTTAATTTTGGCAAATCATTTTTTGTACCTGGAGACAGATAACATCAGACTTACTACATGACTTAGCTGTCCTATAATATAACAGATATAATATAATAGAGATAATACAGTAGAGATAATGCATAGAACAGAGCCAGCAGTGGGTGTAGCCACTACCAGAATGCTTCACATCCGCCCGCCTCCTCCGCCTCGGCCATTTTTGGACCCGGTGCTGATGGGGCTTCAGCACCGGGTCCAACGGCTAGGAGCGGGGGCGGCGCGAAGATGTGTCAGGGCGAAGACATTAGCACCGGGTCGTGGCAAGACCCGGTGCTAATGCGCCCCCTTTAGCAATCTATAATCAACACCTTGAATTTGTCGGTAACTTTTCGCCATCAATCGCGCCTTATAGATGTGAACATTCACAAATGACATGCTAATCCACCAAAGAAACCGGATGCGCTTCTCTCACCTGCATCTGCAGGTACAGGCGGCCCGTACCCCTGCATCAAAGCAATCACCGAATCAGGCTACCATGAAGGGAAAAGACCAACCGAAATTGCAACGGAATACCCCAGATCCGCGCAGGGAGAGGCAGAATCAAACTAAGGGAAGGTGGAAGGGTGGGGGGAGAAACCTCGAATCCAGCTTCCTTGGTCCAGTTCCGCTCCAGCAGGTGGATCTCTGGAGCGGTGAGAATAGGGAGAGAGAGAGAGAGAGCCACCAACCGGATCTGGGGCTGGCCAGGCGTCCTTGGCCGGAGGAGTGGAGGAGGAGCCGGTGACCGAGGAGGAGACTGCGCGAAGCCGCGGCGAGACGGAAGCGCGGCAGCTGCGAGAGGAGGCCGCGCGAAGCGGCAGCGAGGCGGAGGCGCGGCGGCGAGGCGGAGGCGCGTGGAGGGAGGGACGAGAGAGAGGCGTGGGCAGAGCGGCGCGGTGAGGAGAGTGGAGGGAGGTAGGGTTTGGGTAATTTTATACCGCAGGGGCGCGATTCCAGCCATTGGATCAATGATGGATGGTCAGAATTAGCTGGGCTATTTGGGCCGAAATGGGCCTTGGTGTATTTTTTCTCTGTTTAACGTTTTTCTTTTTCTTTTTTATTTTGTTGTACCATTGTGAGGTAGCATATAAAAATTACTATCTTAAATTAACCAATATATTTTTTATATATAGTAGACGACATATAAGGTATATTGAAGAAGTTTCAATAATTATAGAACTTATTTACTATTTTTAACAGTTTAAATGAATTTCTGCAGATTTACTGAAAGTAATTACAATTTGAACTACATGTACCTCCGATAAGATTTGAAAAATTACAAAAAAAATATATTTAGGTGCCAATGTTCTATTCTAGTCCACTTCTTCAAGATTGATGGAAAATTTAATAGACTTATAGGGAAAATTCTAATTTATACTAGCCATCTTTTTATAAAATAATGATAACAATACCTAAAACTTCTCCAAAAATATGTGTAAATTGGAATACAATCATTTTATGAATGTACAAGCTTGGCATAATAGTTCCATAAGATTTTATGCAAATGGGAGTACACATTGTTCATAAACTATTAAGTCGCCCATTACATTTTTGAACTCATATGGAACTCAAACATCGATAGAACCTTATATTCACCATACCACTAAAAATATGAAGTTAGATGATGTGACAACTCAAGAGTTAGAGTCAAAATTAAAACAAATTGAAGCAGAATTAGACTTTAAGCATATGTTTGACCAGAGTCAAACCTAGTGTTGACTTCAATTTTACCAAAATTAATCAAGCCAAAAATTCAAACAATGATTCAACAAAGAAATCATGGTCATGGTAAGTGACCACAAAGATTCAAATCACTACTTTTGTTTTTCAAAATTTAAAGTTCTTTTAAACAAAACCTAAAAGTCCATCTTTTCTGCCTAATTTATAGCTCAAATCAAAAACCGTCCAATACCAAAGTTTTAGAGAATACAATTTTGAGAAACTTTTGTTTTGACCGATTTTCGAGTTTCAATACAAATGTTTGTCTAAATTTCAGTCAAATCAAGTTTGACTTCAGTCAACTCCCTTCTATAAATTGATATGACAACATACTTTCTTCATCATACTTGGATAGATCCTTATGTTCACCATACCATTACAAAATATGAAGTTAGATGACCAACTATTATAGGAAAAATATGATTTATCAATTATCTTTTGATGCAAAAAAGAAGAAATATAAAAACAAGACGAAATTGAAAACAAGTATGCAAAAAAAAAGATATAATATGAAAGATCGTGATTTTAGAAAATTTCAGAAAAAAATCATCAAATTTGGAGTTTGTATGATGAAGAAATACTAATTACAAATTTTAGTTATAGATTAAAAAGAAAAAAAGATGGTGAGGGGAGCAGCTAGGGCCGCCACGTGGCCCAACGTCCATATGTGGATCCGAAGCAGTCAACCAACTGGGTGTTGCCACGTGGTCAGAATATGTGAAATTGTATATATAAACTGTCATCCTTGTATAACCACATTCGAAGGCGTAGCTTAATCGGTATGACTCAATCTATTCAAACGATATAAAAAAATATAAAACGAGGTTTAAATGCGAAATAGTCTATGGTGTACTGGTAAGTGTTGCACATGTGGAGCTTGAGGTCCTGTGTTCAAGACCTCTTAAGAGCATTTCTTTTTGGCCTTTTGCGCCATGTATTTTGCTGATTTAATTTCGTGATTTTTTTCTTTTTTCTTTTAATGCAATCTTGTGAAGTAACTTACAAAATAATATGCACAAAATTCAAAAATATGTACCTCTAATAAAATTCAAAAATATGCATAAACTTGTATTTTGACTCTTATGTTCCATTGTAGCCCATGTTTCAGACATAGACAAAGAATTAAATTATTTGCTAATGATAATTCAATCTTTTCTATTTTTTTATTTTGTCCTATATATAGAATTTTCGGGGCATACTTGATAGGAAAGGCCATAAGGATTATGATGATTCTTAATTTATTGATCGTGATGATTTGCTAAAACGTCATTGTGTTATGGGCCAGATTGTGACGAAAACGATAAAACGTCACTATGTTTTGGGCCTAATACCCATTACTGCGAATCTATGACGAAAACTAGAGAATCGTCATAGATGGTGCGCCACTATGACGTTTTTTTAAAATGTCATGAGAAAAACGTCATAGATTAACATATTTCTTGTAGTGACAATGGCGACGGGCAAGGTCAGGCTCAGCGACGTGGTTGTGGACCGTTTCATGGTGCAGGGGAGCCAGAATGGCTTCAACCAGGGTTCATCGCACCCATACAACAGACGGTGGCGTTATGAAACCTACCCACGCCAGAATGGGTAAGGGCGTGGCCGAGGTTTTGGTAACGCAGCCGGTGTTGATTCACAGCAGTTGCAGAACCAAAATCCATAGCAGCCTGTGCCACACACTGCAATAGAGGTTCATGTTCATGGTTTCCATGCAGATCGAGCAACGCTGAACCTGTGGTATGTGATCTGTTCCTAAGAGAGGAAGCGGGGAAGTCAGTGGTGAAGGAAACCAATGGGACATCGGGTGGGCAGGTGAAGGAGAAGCCAAAATTCTATTTTACGTGTTACAAACCAGGTCATAACAAGCATGAGTGTGTGGCAGTGTTGCTGTGTAGAATATTCAGAAGTAATGGCCATCTCACTAGCAAATGTCCCGTGCTAAAGCAACCAAGACAGGTGGTCCATGTGTGTGGATATGAGGTGGATGGTCTTGGATTCTACCATATACCGCATGCACCTTTGGGACCCAGCAAAAGTAATAGCAAAACAGCATTGGTGACTGAACAAGGTGAAACACTTTCGATCCTTCAGCTAGTCAAGGAACTGGATAACGGAACTGACCCAAAATTGCCCTAACTGTTTTATTGTTCCCTTTAAATCAGAACGACTTGCAAAGGTTTGTAGCTTTTGGAAAAAGCAGACACCAAAAAGACCAGGGAGTAACCTTACTGTTTTAAGAGTGGCTGGATGCTGATGAAGGACTGGAGCTACCCGGGTTTCGATTAGGGTCTATCGCCTACGTAGCAGATTGCGCGAGTTCTCAGTATTGTGGGCCATCGGATCATTACTTGGTGCAACCATGGCAGCGGATATGGAGACCACAGTAAATAACATTTTTGGTAGAATTCAGGTGGCAGAGATAGAGAGAGATCTTGTCCGACAAACTAGATGTAGTCATTGGGGGTAGATTCTATACGCTTAGGCTTGAAGTGGAGGGCCATGTGAAGGTCCTTGTTTGGTTTTGGTAATTGAGTGACAACTTAGATGGACTAATATGTGTTTAAGTGAGATATACAGGTGATTAGTCCACAGGTAATTATGTGATGAAGGAGCTCATTGCATATGGAACATGACATGGAGTCATATGACTAAAGTGGAGAAGATCAAGACAAGACTTGGTTTGATGGACCAGTTGCAATTGTGAAGGGCAAGTCTGAGGCTAAGCGCTGGACCGCGTGGCGGGATGCTTGAGCAATGACTTGGCGCCGATGGACCAATGCAACGGTGAAAAGCAAGTGGAGTTAAGATCGATGAACCACCGAGTCGCATGATGATATGTAGTCGATCATATCATTTGTAATGATATTGGTGCATGTGTTGCATCAACATTGGAGAAGATGGAATGGAATGCACAAGGAAAAGATACAACTAATAGGCATTTCATTTAACCGGTCATTGGTGAGTAGAGAAGTGAGAGAAGTGTATGACCGGGTTTAGGATAGATGGCCGTACTATCAAGAGGGGCAAACTTGTTTGCATATCGGTCATTTAGTGCCACTTGATCATTAACTTGCATGGTTTGCATTTAGATGAGTTTGTGAGGCGGACTGTCCGGGTCATTGTGGCGGACAGTTTGTAGGCAAAGTTTTGTGTGGCGGACCATTCACACAGTGACATTTCCTATCGTTTGAGAGCACTTTTGTGAGGCAGACGGTCTGCGAGCAAAAGTGTAGGTTGTGGCCTGTTGATTCTTGTATGGGGCGGACAATCCGCGCTTGTTGGGCGGACGGTCCGCCAGTCTCTAACGGTCACCTCTGACACAGTCTGACACTTGTTTCTAGCCGTTGGAAATCAAATGCGGACGGTCCGCCAACTGTGAGGCGGACGGTCCGCCAGCTGCGCAGTTTGAACATAACGGCTAGTTTTTCATCTCCCTGTATAAATAGGAGGGTGCCCGGGGGCTGGAAGCCATGGAGCACCTTGGGAATGTGTTTCACATGGTTGTTCTTGCCTTGGAAATCCACTAACTCACTTCTTGTTGCAAGATTGCGAATCCATTGCGAGTGAGTGCAAATCTAGTGCATTGCTTTGAGAGATTACATTGAGTGGCACTAGCAGGTGTTCGTGTTGCAAGCCGGTTTGCTTGTTACTCTTGGAGGCTGCCACCTCCTAGACGCCTTGGTGGATTAGGCTCCGTTGAAGACGGCAAGGAGATTGTGCGGTGCTCCGGAGAAGGATTTGTGAGGGGGATTGTGCTCACCCCATGGGGATCACGAAGAGCAACTCTAGTGGAGCGTGTCATTGAGTTACCTCACATGCTAGTGGTGTCTTGGAGTGCCCGGAGTGGCCAGCAGCTTGAGAGCTTTGCCCAAGAACCATCAAGGTGTTGGTCGACACAACGAGGATTAGCTTGGTGGCAAACAAGTGAACCTCGGGATAAAAATCACCGTGTCAACATGTCCACTCTTCTCGGTAGTTTGCACTTCTTGATCACAAGTATTGTATTTACTTCCTTCTATATATATTGTGCTGGTGTGGTTGCTCCTATAATTAGTTGGCTTGTGTAGCTTGCTAGTCATCTTCTTACTTGTGTAGCTAGAAGTAGTGATCTTGTGACTAATTAGCTTGTGTAGCCTAGTTAGTCTATTTGCTTAGTTTATATAGCTAAGCAAATTGAGCCTTTGGATTAGACTTGTGTTGTCTTGTCCATTGAGCATTGCTAGTGAGCTTAGGGGCTTTGTGCTTTTGCTTACTAGTTGTGTAGGAACTCCCCGGTGTGTGAAGTACTAGCGGCATAGGTTTGTGTGACCTTGCTCCTAGAATTAATGAGGTGAGCTCATGCTAGCCCGACACCTTATTTGCTTGTTTAGGATCTCTTGTAAGGTGCTAGTGAACATAGATAGAGGGGTGAAGTCTTCGCTAGACCGATAGTTTTAATTCTGCATTCGTTTCGGTTAGCCGATAAGTTATGTTTTTAGAAAGGACTGTTCACCCCCCTCTCTAGTCCGCCATCTCGACCCTACACCATGGTCCAGCACCATTAGAAGGACATCTGGAAGTGTGGATGATGGAAAAAGATGATATGGTGAAGCCGGTCAGAACAATGGCAACAATGCCATTGATAGGACCAAAGGATCTTCACAAGGAGGTGCATGTGATGAGAATGTCCAGTGCTACAAACATGCATACCCAAAAGGCACCTTGCAGCCCTAAAGAAAACCTAGAAGGCAGGGATGGACTCACCCTGTAGGCGAGGTGGGGCGGCCGCCCCAGCTGCAATCAGCTGAGCACCAGTACCCCTCTCAAGTCTCAAATCTACATGGCGTTTTGGTTCCCTGTTACTGCAAGCGTCAAGCAGAATGGAAATTAAGCATCGTCGCTGTCGCGGAGAAGAAAGCAACGGAAGAAGAAAGAGGCAAAAGCCAAAGGTGTATGGGCCAGGTGGACCAAATTAAATGGTCAGAAAGATATGAAGAGGCCTAGCGAGAAGAGCTCCAAGTTATAATGAGTCTGACACCATTAGTAGTGATGAAGGCACCCAAAAAATTAACAAGCTAGCTTTTCAAGCGAAATCGTCACAACTCGTTTGCACATATACATGCATGCGTGTATTTCTTGATATTGTGCTACTTTGAGAAGGGGTCTGTAAAGGACTTAACACTGATAGAATTAAGAAGAGATTTCAAATCATGGAAGATCTGAGAGCGAACTTACCAAAACGTAGAAGATCTAGACATGTTAGTGCCTTACTAGTCGTATATATATATTCTCCAACATTCATCATCATCTAGGACTTGTGATCACTTCATTACCTCTCGCTGGCTGGTGTTTACTACCTTTACAGATTGGTCCATTTTTTTTGAGATTTTCTCTTGATGTTGCAATCATAATATTTATTCTCCAAATTACAGATATCGTGTTAAATAAATCTATTGTTCTCAGATTACTAGCTTTCTATAATTTGTCTAATTGCAACATGTGAATATGGTATCTATGTGTTTGCTTTTTTGCTTTTGGTTTATCTTATGACTAAAGTTCGCCCCAGCTAAAATAAATTCCTGGGTCCCCCACTGTTGGAAGGTATGGTTATAATTGAGGATATGATGATATTAATTGATTTCTTATGCAGTGATGTTGTAGCTTGTCCTATCTAGAACATAAACAAGGCAGTATGCCTTTAAACATACACAACCAATTTCTAGATGGATGGGCTAACAGCAATTTTAATCCTGCATTTGCTCCTCTCTTTCATACAGCAAACAGCAGTAGCAATGCGCAGGCAGCTACACGCAGCGATTCTGCTATTAGTGACCATACTCACGTGGTGGCAATGGTTGATGGGGAGCAAGGCACGCTTCAAAGGAACGAGCTGTGAGAGTAGTCCTCTGATGAGTGCTCTTTGGCGAGGGCTGAGAGGTTAATGGCGACAAAAAATCTTGACGGTATGTCACAAAACACCTCATTTATAGACATTTCAAATTTAAAGATCAGCTCTAATATGAGTAATTTAGGGATCTCTCTCAGCAATGATGATGGGAATAGCTTGCATGAGACATACAGCCTCGAATATACTTCATTACCTTTATGATAGCACACCTAGGAAGTGACGATGATAGTAAATACAGAATAGATTATGCTGCACTTGAACACCTAGTAGGTGAAGTGGCAGATGAAGTTCTGGAACAGGACAGCAACTTTAAAATGGTCACCAAAAAGAAACAAAAACAGAACATGTAAAAAGTCTCTAAAGGAAAAGGAAACAAGAATAATAATAAAAGTTGTGAAGGATGAAGTGCTTTTTTTTGGAAAAGCAGAGGTCTACGGGACTTGACTAAACATCGCTTTTTATCGGACATTACTACAGATCGAACAAAACATTGACTTCATAGCCCTTTCAGAGACAGTGGATCCGATTTTACAAATAGGGAATTAAATCATTTTTGTGGAGAAAAAACTTCATTTGGAGCTGGACCCCACCTAGAGGGCGCTCAGGAAGGATTTTGGTTGGAGTAACATATACTCCTTTAATGTTGGTGCCATATATATCACATGGTGACTTCTCCCTGAAGTTTAAACTAAAAAACAAAGTGAATGGCTTCCAATGGATTCTAATTGCAGTATACGGAGCTGCCCAAGATGAACATAAACAAAGTTTCTAATTGGAAGTAGTACATAAATGCGTGATAGAACTCTACCTATATTAATAGATGGAGACTGATCAATATCAAAATTTGACTGAAAAATAATGACAGAAAAGATGAGCAGTGGCCTTTTTTATTTAACCCAGTCATCAACCATCTTGATTTAAGATAACTTGATCTATCTGGTAGACAATACACTTGGGCAAATAGCTTAACTACACCAACTTTGAGAAACTAGATAGAATATTAGTGAGCACAGAATGGGAATTTCAATACCAACAGCAATTGTCCAAACCTTAACTAGAGAAATCTCTGATCACATGCCTCTCTTACTAGATACAGGAACCCTCACCCCAAGAGCAAAGCAGCATATGTACAAGTTCGAACTTAGCTGGCTGATGACGGATGGTTTTTACGATTTAGTATGGGACGTGTGGCAGAAGGAAAACAAAGGCACGACAACATTGCAGAAATGGCAAAATAAGATAAGATGACTATGCCAATATCTACGAGGTTGGGCCAAACATACAAATGGCACTTATAAAAAGGAAAAGAAAGAAACTATCCATAAATTAAATGATGAGTTGGAAAAAAAAGTTGAGACGATTGTTTTACAACTATATGAGGTTGATCTAAAACACTGTTTAAATGAAAAGATTGTCCATATGTTATGAGAGGAGGAAATTAAGTGGTACCAAAGATCCAAGACAGAAACTTTATACCATGGCGACACCAATACAAAATATTTCCAACTTATTGCAAATGGTAAGCATAAACGTTCAAAAATTTTCAGCTTGAAGATGGAAATCAAACCATATGTGGAGATGACCAACTAAAGTCCTACATTACACAATATTATCAAGGCCTCTTTGGACCTTCAGATAGTGAGGATTTTATGATGGTTGATGATTGTATTGATGATATACTCCAAGTATCAAGTATCAAAAATGAAAAGTTGTTAATTAGCAGACTTTATAGAAACAGAAGTTAGACAAGCATTTTCCAAATGAAACATAACAAGGCACAAGGACCAGATGGTTTCCCGATCGAGTTCTATCAGGCTTTCTAGGAAGTCATAAAAGGGGACCTGATGAGTCCGTTTCATTAATTCCAAAATGGTACATTGCCTCTGTTTAGCCTAAATTTTGAAATCATAACCTTGCTACCCAAAGTCAAGGAGGCCACACACAGATTAAACAATTTCGCCCCATCTATTTCCTCAATGTAAGTTTCAAAATCTTCACAAAGGTGGCAGTAAATAGAATTACTGACATTGCAGAAAATCTAGTTATGCCTTCTCAGACAGCTTTTATGTCAGGAAGAAATATCATGAAGGGGGTTATCATTTTACATGAAACTATACATGAGCTGCATAGGAAAACGATGAATGGAGTTATTTTAAAATTATATTTTGAAAAGGCATATGGTTCTTCTTGCAACAAACATTTAGAATGAATGGTTTCTCACATGGTGCCGATGGATTGAAAATTTTATTACCAAAGTCAGTGTTGCAACAAAGCTTAATGATGATATGGGAATATACTTCCAAACCAAGAAATGATTAAGAGAAGGAGATCCACTATCTCCCATCCTTTTTAATCTGGTTGTGGATATTGTCGAAGATTTATCTTCGGCGTATCTGTCTAGGGATATCTTAGAGAGTAGAATTGTAGGGATCGCATGACCTGGAACTTGATGGTTAACGCGAAGACACAACACACCAGGATTTAGATAGGTTCAGGCCACCAATGTAGCGTAATACCCTATGTCCTGTATGAGGGATTGTATATTGTATTCTTCTCGTTGGGTGTTCTACCGAGCTAGGGACCCCTGCCCTCCTTTATATATCCCAGGGAGCAAGGTTACATGGCTAGTCTCCTAGTTGGTTACAACGTGGGAGTCCTAATAGGAGTACACGAGTAGTTCTACTAGGACTTAGCCTTCTTTCTAGAGGGTAACCGGGGATGCATATCCCACACATATGCTATTTGTTCTCATATCAAGAAATAAAGATGAGCCAAATATGTGGACTAGTAACACATTTGGTTCAAGATGGTCTTTCACTTCTCCAATATGCAGATGACATCATATTTTTTATGGATCATAATTTTGAACAGGCTAAAAACATGAAGTTGTGGTTAAGTGCTTTTGAGCACCTAACTAGCATGAAAATTAATTTCCACAAAAGTGAATTATTTTGCTAGGGAGAAGCGAAAATGTCATGAAGTGGAGTATATCCAATTATTTGGCTGTGAGATGGACAATTACCCCTTTAGGTATCTCAGAATACCAATGCATCATAGGATGAAGTATCGAAACGGCGACCAGAGGGGGGTGAATGGGAGCCGATAAAAATTTCTCTCTCGAGAGCAAATCCGGCCTATATCCCAAAATCACTACCAATCTCGAGTCCAACTCTCTTTCTTGCCAAAACCACGAAGCCACTGGAGTGCTTCTGGTCCTAGGAACAAAAATCAACCAACACAACTCAAAGAACACAGCAGAAACAAAACTTGGAAGCTCAGCACAACACACAGACTGAAACCGGAACCTCCGGTTTTCCAAACCTGGAACTTCCGGATTCACCAACCCGGAACTTCCTGTTTAACAAACCCGGAACTTCCGGTTACACAGGTAGACACGGGAACAAGTCAGCCCGCGGGAAGAACTGGAACTTACTACCAATCGATCTCCCGATTCACTCAACGGATTGAAGCAAGACTTTAGGGAAGGTAGGATCAACTCATGAACAAGTCATGGCACAAAAATCTCATCCCCAAACACTCTCAATCAAGAGTAATCGTGGATCTAACCGAAGAACACCACAAACATGAGTTCATCCAAAGGTCATCAAATCGAGAGTGATTCAAGGGGTTTTGGAGGGAGAGATCACCAAGCAAAGGGTCACTAGGTACCCATACATGATTCCCTCAAAGAAATCCAGGAGAAAACCCTCTCAAATCTGACTAACAAAAATCCCACAAAAAGGGCTCCAAAAATCCCGAAATAGATAAATTTCAGATCTTGCAAGGGACACAAACTTGAGCACGAAATTTATCTTTAGATTACCACATGAGGTTTGGTTACAAGCCACTCCTAGCAACAAACAAAGCTAAGATGGCAAAAAGATCACTCAAAGGTCCAACTCTCTCCTCTCTACCTCTTACCAAGAGGACCCCAAAAAGAAAGAGCACTCCCACCCAACTAGCCAAAGAGTTTGCTGCCCAACCAGTCACTCCTCCTATAAATAGAGCCATCCGGATAGACCGAAGGGCCCCTGCACTAGGAGTTACAACTCAAGCCCACGCAGGGGCATTTTGGTCAATACATGAATAGACCCACCGAGCGGACACGCATCCATCGGGCCTTGCTTACCTCTGACGCAAGCTCCTCGATCACCCCGCGTGCCCCCGCTTCGAAGCTTCCCGACGCGCACGACCGAAACCAGGACTTCTGGTTTTCCAAAACCGGAACTTCCGGTTTCTCCAAACTGGAACTTCCAGGTTCACGAAACCAGAACTTCCGGATCCGCCACGCCAGGTCCTCGAACTTGGTTTTGAGGCCCAAACCAAGAAACCCTCCTCCAATGGTTTTGTGGCCAAACCAACAAACCTCGCGCACTTGGTCCAGCCTCCACGCCAAGCTTCGAGCACGCCAAGCCTTTCACCTCCAGCTCCCGGACGGTCTACTCGGTCTTGCCTCGTTCCTTGACTCGGCCGCGCCCAATGTACCGGCTCGTATCACCTTCATCCACGTTGCCTTGCTTGTTCTTGCACCATGTGAACCGCACTTGATCCCACTGGCCACCGGGTCCCTCGAACCAAGGCTACTTGTCTCTCCGCTCCTGGGCCGCTCCGGCTAAGACCTTTCGCGCCTGTTCTTCACCTGCACCAATGCAAATCAAGCCGCATCCTACACCTGCAATACTTGATCCAAGGCGAACGTCAATCCACACCACGTTGTCAATCACTCATCACAAGGAAAGCGACCATCCACTCGGTCTTTCGGACACACATGGTCCTCATAGGAGAATAAGTAATCATGATTTGAAAATTATATAAGAAACATTTGAGAAGAAACACAGTTCATGGAAGGGTAAACATCTTTCATATGGAGACCGCTTGGTTTTTATCAATTCAATACTTAGCAGTCTTTTCTTGTACATGTTATCCTTTTTTGAAGTACCAAGAAAAGTACTTAAGAAATTATACAGATTATTTTAGATCACATTTTTTTTGGTAAGGGGATGAACACAAGAGGAAGTATAGGTTAGCTAAGTGGCCGATTTTGTGTAGTCCCAAAGACCAAGGAGGTTTAGGCATTTGGGATCTAGATACCCAAAATAGATGCCTTTTGAGAAGTGGTCCATAAACTAATTAATAAGGATGGTCTATGGCAACAGGTGCTGCGGAATAAATATTTGATCAATAAAACTATCATACAAGTCAGTAGGAAACCGGGAGACTCTCAATTTTGGGTTGGCCCGATGATTGTGAAGGATCGGTTCCTAGCCATAGGAAAATTTAGATTACAAGATGGCAATCAAGTACGGTTTTGGGAAGACCAATAGTTAGGGAATATGACTTCAAAGGAACAATACCCCATCCTTAATAATATAGTGAGAAAGAAACACCCTACGATATATGAGGTTCTAAGCTCCGTGCCACTAAATATTCCATTTAGGCGATCTTTGGCAGGTGCGAAATTAGTATCATGGAATGAGCTGGTTGAAAAAGTATCAAATATACATTTAACGGATGAGCCGGATATATTCATCAGGTCTATACTTCAGCATGGAGTATTTACGATTCAGTTAATGCATAATTATATCCGAACCCGAATCATAGTTCCTAAAAATAGATACTTGTGGAAGTTAAAGGTAACATTAAAGATCAAAATATTCCTTTGGTTCCTAAAGAAAGGAGTAACTCTCACCAAGGACAAGTTGGCTAAAACGAATTGGAAAGGACATAAATAATGTTGTTTTTGTGGGTGCATTCAGACTATACAGCACCTCTTTTTTATTGTTTTATAGCTAGATTCATTTGGTGACTAGTGGAAGTTACGATTGGTTAGAAACCGCTTCAAATTTTGAACATATGTTTAGCCTTAAGAAAAATCTTTAGGTAGCAGCGAGCGCCATGTGTTGGACCATATGGTTAGCCGAAATGATATGATAAAATATTTATGTATTCTCCCTTTTAGGTACTTTTCTGATGAACTCATCGGATCATATGGGCGATATTCCAAGAAGAGGAAGAAAGAGACTCAATGTCCATGGAAGCCTTCGTCAAGCATGAGTGAAGGTTTAACAATAGATTGGACGCATAAAGTTTTGTTTTGCTTTTATCTTCACTTTTTATGTCAGCATTTAGTGTGCTATGATGGAAACATAATCTTCTAATGATTTGGCCGGATGCAAATTTGTTAGCAGAAGCTGGGACGCTTTCATTTGCTCGATGAAATAGAACTCCGTTTATCCAAAAATATACCGAGACCACAATAAGATGTACCAGAACACTTTTTCAATTGAGTAAAATATACCAGCGATCCGCAAACTTATTCTGGGATGCCATTTAGGCCCTCAGACTGATAAAATACACATTACTATCCCTGAACTTACTAAAATGTATCATTTAGGTATAAAATTTCATATTTATTTTTTCCATCCAACATAATTATTTTCAACAGTAAATAAATAAAATAAATATGGTAAAATTTCCCTGCTTCTCTCTCAATATAAATAACGAAACAAAAAATAAGCAATGGTATTAGTGAAGCGTGTCAAACTACATGATGATTTGGAGCCATTTTTCTCAAAACACGGAGCACCTATATTTTCAAAATGCATTATAAATACATACGCTTGCAAACATGCGTAGACACTCACTTTTGTAAATACACACGCAATACTATCCCATATGAACATTTTTCAAAAGAATAGTACGACAGATCTGTAAACATTTTGCTACTTATAAAAACATAGGATTTTAATAAAAAATTGGAATTAGAACAATATAATGCAATGTGTAACAATTAGCGAAATATATTGAGGTTTTTCTGGTGACTTCATGGATCTCAATATATACTAGTCTAGTCTTTTAGAGGAATTCATAGAGATAGGACATGTCTGCGGTTCATAGGGATTACTATGCAGGTACGTTTTGTATTGTGGCCCATATTAAAATGCTAGAAATTTCTAAATTCCCAAAGAAATTGATCTATGTTTCTAAGTCCATACATTTCAAAACCATTCCAATGCTTTAATGACCCACCAATGTTGTCAAAGGTAATTGGAATTTCATTTATTTAATATATGGACACATACAACATGATATTACAGCATTTTCTACCAAGTTAATACAATAGGGACAACATGAAACCGTGCCTAAAGCAAGCAAGGAATTCATAGAGTTATTTTATGCAAATTCATTGACAATACTGTTGAATCACACGTGTTTGTTTGTAGCTTCTAGTGCCAACCACCGCATCCGCCATAATATCCAGCTCCAGGATAGCCGCCGCCACCGCCGTATCCACCGCCGTACCCACCACCACCACCACCGTATCCTCCACCGCCACCACCACCGCCACCGCCGCCGCCACCACCAAAACTAGGGTAACCATACCCACCACCATACCAACCCTGTCCAGGTACATATCCACCGTAGCCACCGCCAAAACCTCCACCATACCCGCCGCCATAAACCCCGTTCTCTTGCCTAAGGTCAGCCCCAGCATTGGGCTTCATGTTCTTTCTCTCAGATTCTGCATGGAATATATTTTTCAGCGACAACTACTCAAGTACTCATAACATATTATTAGAACATCAAAGATAGATGACCCAATCAAAAAAAAATTATAAATTCAACATATTTGTGTAGGCGTATCAACTATAAATTAAGTTATCATCCATCTCCACAAACTAGAACATTTGTTGTTTTCTTTTCAAACATATCTCCTTCCTTTCTATAAAAAGCAAGATTGCATTTCAATTATGGGTGAAATTTCGGCTGTGAACAGTTTTACCAGAATGTGTGACAGATATCAGCACGTGTTACAGATGTCACAAAGGGAGATATATACAGACCATTGGCCTCGATGAACTGATTTCTAGCAGCAGCCACATCCTTGGTGACGAGAAGGAGAGAAGCCAGGACGACGCCAATCAGAATCAGAGACTTGGAAGCCTTCTCTGACCTTCAAGATGAGCACTTGAGCGGGATTTGGATGAGAATGCAGCACAGCTGCGATGCCCTACATATAGCAGCGGCGCCACTGCACGGTCGCGCACGGCTGTGCCTTCCAAATGGACTATAGTTAATACATGGGCAATGACGTGGTTGGACGTCGCGGTTGCGCGCGGCAGATCGATCGAGCCTGGTAGCGTAGTTGTCCACGTAGTTGGGGGCAGCTGGGTGCAGGTTCAGCTAACAAATTGGTTAGCAGAGGCAGAGATAACAGACTGGTCTATACATTGAGCATGAGTGCTTCGTGTACGGCTTACACAATTTAGCACAGTACTGGATTGCTAAACCAAGAAAATAGCCTTTGTCAAATTGATTGAACCATTATTCTCGTGTGCTGAATTTTCCTAGTTTACAGAGTCTGAAACCAGCTTCAGCTTCGAGGAAGCCTGCGTTTGATCTTGGAACGAAGGTGGAAGTGAGATGCCATCGTTCAGGTTTGCTACACGATTCATTGCTTTAGGAATCCACAGGTGACGAGTATTTCTGCAACAAGTGATGAACATATATAAACAGTATCTAAGAAATTATTCAAACAGAATAGACAATCCAGGAGCTGCTACATTGAAGAATCCTATTATACTGAACAGGAGAACAGAGGGCAGAGGCCCGGCTGCAGGCCTTGAATCCTGCATCTGTGGGTTAACATAATCGATAGATAAAATAATATGGGAGACCGGTGATAAATGGAAATATAGGATATATCGGAATTCTATCAGCGAAAGAAAATTCGGACCGAATTTAGGAAAAAAAACTCTCATTTTGTGCAAAAATAAAAATACTTTCTTTTCAGACCATGTAAAATCAAAAACTTATGTAGAAAAATTAGAGAATAAGGCACTGGTCAGCTGAGCACGTCAAAGAAGCGGTTCACAGCTCGGGTTCAAGTCGCGGTACAACCTTTTTATAAGATTAAAATTATGGGGACATCTCACCCCCTGGCCGAGTCTGTTAGAGGATAAGGCTTGGCAGGGGTGGAGACCAGTAGTAGAGTGAAAACAAATGAATGGATTTAGATTAGAGAGGTCGTGGGCTTTTATATGGTTACTAGTGGGCCATAAGTGTGTGTGAGTGCCAGTAAGCTGGCCAACCAATAGGTTGAATTCAAAGCACTGATATTTTTGGATAACCAAATTCTGGCCCGTTTCCACAAACTTTCCAAAAAATTTTCTCCAAACTTCACTATTCACCCATCACATCAAATCACTCTCCTCATGCATGGAGTATTAAATGTAGGTAAATAAAAAAACTAAGTATATGGTTTTGATGTACACAACGAGATGAATCTTTTGAGCCTAGTTAGGTCATGGTAGGATAACGATTACCACAAACAACCGAAAAGTGCTACAGTGCGTTACAGTGTCCGATGTGACTTTTCGACCAAATTTTACCCACTCATTTTTACAACTAAACACACCTTCTATCGGACTTCAACGATAAACAAAAAAATCGGAGTTATAGAAATCTATCCGCGATAATAAAAAATTGACCCAATTTACTCAATTAGTTAGGTATGCAATGCTGACACTTCAACGGTCCATCTTTTTTCCAAATCGAATGTAATCCTAACTACTGGTACCTTACTGAATTATAATTATAATCTGACAAGCATGCGCAACAATATTGTATCCGCTTCATTAACTGACCTTAGTTCATTCCGAACGCTCTCAACTTCCCAGCTCACATAAATCCACACGGATGTAGGGCCATACAACTGCACCAAAAATGAGATAAACCAAGCAAGATCAATGATCTCTCCAGTGTAAGCGTGTGCAAACCACCTATCGCTGCTCCTACACATACACACGGGTACGGTGCCTGCGTGCGGCCCTGCAGCTTCGACATTATAAATAGCACCAGACACCGGAGTCTTCTCATAAACCAAAGAAAACAGCCCAAGAAAATTCATACAAGCATGGCATGCAAATCCATGCTTATGCTTGGCACTGTCCTGTCCTTCCTCTCCTGCAAGTGGGCCAGGTACCTGATGGTTCCTGCCACATGCAAAATGTCTAACAATACAGCTATGCGATGAGAGGACATTATGTCGCATATGCGACCCTTAGTATTTTATAAGTTTGTAGAGCAATTTACACTCATCTGTCAAGTTTTTATACTAAAATGAGCATTTTATATGTTGTTGGATGAATTTACATCCACCTACCAAGTTGTTGTACGATGGATGTAACTTACTCATCAAAATTTGTCCTATAAAGAATGATGTTTTAGCATGTATGGATATTTAAATGGAAACAAATCCCATACAGGCATTAATTGTAAAATGGATTATTTCTCTTTTCAAAAAAATAGATTATTTCTAATTTTTTGCATAAAAACTCAACTAATCGAGGAGAGATGCGTCTTTTTCATCATAATCTGTCTGAAAAAATTAAAATATTATTCTTCTCGGAATAGAGGGAGCAAATGATAATACGAAACAAACGGGCACTTGACTCGGTAGTTTGTTTACCAGTGGTTCTCGAGGAGGGAGCATGTGAGTGGGCTTTGTCGAGCGCGGCTGGACGATGCTGCCCTCCGTCCTCTCAAAATCAACAACCTCGCCGTCGTCCCCCGCCCGCCTCCGCCTCCTCCCCGCCTCTTCCCTCCACACGGCCACCCCTCTCCGGCCGGCACGAATTGGCGCACCCTCTCCACCTACAGCCCAAAGCCCCTCCTCCCATGCCCCGTGCCCATCTCCTTCGTACAACCGCTACGCCGCCACCCTCCGATCCTGCGTCCTCTCCAGAGCCGTCCGACCCGGCCGGCAGCTCCACGCCAGGCTCCTCGTCTCCGGTCTCGGCCTCGACCCCGCCCTCGCCACCAGGCTCGTCGACCTCTACGCCTCCTGCGGCTATGTGTCCCACGCGCGCCGCCTGTTCGACGGAATGCCCCAGCAGCGGAACGTCTTTCTGTGGAACGTGCTCATCCGCTCCTACGCGCGGGACGGCCCCCGCGAGGCGGCCATCGAGACGTACCGCGCGATGCTGGCCCGCGGCGGCGTGGAGCCGGACAACTTCACGTACCCGCCGGTGCTCAAGGCGTGCGCCGCGCTGCTGGACCTGGCCGCCGGGCGGGAGGTGCACGAGCGCGTGGCGCGCACGCGGTGGGCCGCGGACGTGTTCGTGCGCGCGGGGCTCGTGGACATGTACGCCAAGTGCGGGTGCGTGGTCGAGGCCCGGGCGGTGTTCGACGGCACCGCGGTGAGGGACGCCGTGCTGTGGAACTCGATGATCGCCGCCTGCGGGCAGAACGGTCGGCCCGCGGATGCGCTTGCTCTGTGTCGTGGCATGGCGGCACAAGGCGTTGGGCCAACGATTGCTACTCTGGTGAGCGCGATATCAGCTGCAGCTGATGTGGCTGCGCTGCCCAGAGGTAGGGAGCTGCATGGGTACGGTTGGAGGAGAGGGTTCGGGTTGCAGGACAAGCTGAAGACTTCCCTTTTGGACATGTATGCCAAGAGCGGTTTGGTCAGGGTGGCACGTGTTGTCTTTGAGCAACTCGTGCAAAGAGATATTGTTTCCTGGAATTCCATGATATGTGGATATGCAATGCATGGCCATGCTGATGAAGCGCTTGCACTGTTTAGTGAAATGAGGAATGAAGCTCAAGTGATGCCTGACAATATCACTTTTGTTGGGGTCCTATCTGCTTGTAGCCATAGAGGGATGGCAAAAGAAGCAAAAGAATTTTTCGATCTGATGGTGAGTGTGTATTCCATTAAGCCAACAGTGCAGCATTACACTTGCCTTGTAGATGTTCTGGGTCACTCTGGTAGGTTCAGAGAAGCTTCCGATCTCATCAATGGGATGTCAGTGGAACCAGATTCAGGGATATGGGGTGCACTGCTTAATGGTTGCAAGATCCACAAAAATGTTGAACTAGCTGAATTAGCCCTGCAGAAATTGATTGAACTTGAGCCAGAAGATGCTGGTAATTATGTGCTTCTATCGAATATATATGCTCAGTCTGGGAAATGGGAAGAAGCTGCAAGGGTGAGGAAGCTTATGACCAATAGAGGGTTGAAGAAGATAATTGCCTGTAGCTGGATCGAATTGAAAGGGAAATCTCATGGATTTCTTGTTGGTGATGCTTCTCATCCTAGATCAGATGAAATATACGAAGAGTTGGAGAGA
The DNA here is from genome assembly GCA_900205405.1 of Echinochloa crus-galli. Lineage (NCBI taxonomy): Eukaryota > Viridiplantae > Streptophyta > Magnoliopsida > Poales > Poaceae > Echinochloa > Echinochloa crus-galli. The sequence goes on along the minus strand of OAMR01000398.1, from coordinate 394,796 downwards.
TTGGAAGTTCTCATGAGTCAAGCTGGCTATGTGCCTGACACCACGCCAGTTTTCCATAATGTGGAAGATGATGAAAAGAGGAACATGGTAAGGGGCCACAGTGAGAGGTTGGCTATTGCATTTGGACTCATTAGCACACCCCCTGGGACAAAGCTGCTTGTGACAAAGAATCTTCGAGTTTGTGAGGACTGTCATGTTGTCATCAAGCTGATTTCACAAATTGTGCAGCGTGAAATTATCATAAGAGATGTTAACCGCTACCACCACTTTGTAAATGGTGAATGCTCCTGCAAAGACCATTGGTAACTTACACAAGCAAGAGGCTTGTTGAACACTGTCTAGTTAACAGGCATCGTGTCTGTCTTCGATGGCGTAAAGATAATCATATTTGAAACAAGACTAGTGCCATGGGAACTTGAACTTCAATATATCTCTTGAGAACAAGGTACATTTTTCATTATTCATTGAAGCAAAGTTTTATGTAGGATGCATGGCAACTTTGTAAACATCCAGCTGCAGTGCTCCTCATTAGATGGCTTGGAGAAAGCTTTAGGCAATTTACAATCTTTTCCCTATGGAACTTTAAGTCTCATCTTACATACATATAATGAGAACTGAAGCTCATGGCACCAGACAATTGTACTTTTCATGAATGCACCACACGTTTTTACAAGGTTGAGGAGCCCATTTTGTTGATATTGTCTTTTGTATTCCTTGTAAGTGTCTTCTAAAATAGGCATATGTTTACATTGTTAAAGGTCACCAAAATGGGAGCCAGTTTAGAGAGATGCCACTTACTGGGAACTTTGGATAATCCACTTCCAAGAAAACCTGTTCTTAGTTTTGCCTAAATTTACCACTTCCAAGCTTCTCGCGGTGGACCGGTTACAGCGTTGAACTCCGGGAGTCATTGAAACTCCCTTTGTGACCCAGGTTTGAAGCACGGCACCTTCTTAGAACAAAGCGTGGTGGGAGCCTCCCACCATGGTCGAGTTTTTATAAATTTACCTCTAACTTATCCCCTTTTTACTGTCTGGATCTTTATAAGTGTCTTCTAATATAGACATATGTTTAACAGAAACATTGTTAAAGGTCACCAAAATGGGGGCCAGCTTAGAGAGATGCCACTTGCTGGGAACTTTGGATAATGCCACTGCCAAGTAAATTTATTTTGAGTTGTCTAGAGTTACTCTAACTTTATCCCTTCAATTACTAGCTGGATCTTTATGGGTGATGGCAAAAATGGTTTGCCTTTACACTTTTCCATACCAGCTTGCCATATCTGCTTTCCATTTTATCCTGTCAATGTGCGATCTGGTTCTTTCTGTTTGCTCTGTTTTAGCATTTTTGTGATGCTGCAACATTATGATTTAAATTCTCTGTATTCTGAGATTTGTAGTTACCTGTGGTCTCTCTGACTGTATGCCTGATTGTTGTGTGTAAGAACACTGATGAGGAGCTGCTTGTTATATTCTTAAGCTTAGATTACAATGATACGTCAACATGTTGAAGCCATGGGTGTGGCTGCGGGCTGATGGCGTGGATAGTGGAGACTCGACCGAGTTCCCTGAATAGTGGTACAAGATATTGGAACTAATACTAGTACATTTCTTCTGCTCACTATCCCCATGGTTCAATTTGGTTTGTCTAACTTTTAGTTAGTTCAGCCGAGCGAAAGATCAAACCTCCCAGAAACAATTGGACAAAGGCCTTGTGGATCCATCCCCAAGCTATTGACCGAGGATATAGCAGTATGGCAGCGAAACAGGTTTGGAGTGGATCGATTGTTGAGAGTCGACCCCAGGAGCAAATTCATGTTAGATTTTTGGATTGATGAAGTATTTATCTTTACAATGCTATAAGAAACTTTTGGTTGCCCTAAGAATTCTAGATGCAAGTGTTTAATTGAATGGTTTATAGGGTGGGTGGGTGTGGCGACAGTTGGGAAGAGCCAAAGAGACATGAGAATGAAGATGAGAGTTTGATATTTAGCCCAAGTATATTGTTTGCTTCGTAGAGTCAATTAAGGGGGAAATTCGTATCTGCTGTTTGGTGTTAAGGTTTTGAGGTGGGAAATTATTTCATAAGTTATGAACTGTGGAGCTGTATTCTCTTCCAGTTAAAGTATAATTTTCACCAAATTAACACCCTGAACTCCTATTTTGTTACCCAAGGATAACTCATGATGAACTCCTATTTCTTGTTACCCGATGATAAGTCATGATCAACTCCTATTGTTTGGTTAGTGGCAGTTGCCTCTAAACTCCTGTTTCTTGTCCCAACGAAACTCTTACTTCCTCTGACTAGCTAGTAACAAAATTCCCTCTACCAATTTACCCCCAGCCTAACATGCCGATACTTCTCGTTTGGACAAAGGAAGAAGTCTACATACCTCCCCGAAGTATCGAGGTTGAAACCCATAACCCTCCAAAGTATAAAACCGGGTAACCAGTCTCCTCAACCATAGAAACCGGTGCACTTAACCCCATATAGCGGTTTTGCTGATGCGGCAGGCTGAGCTGGACTGGAATGTCCTATTGGACCCTGACTTGTGGGGCCGTACACCCCCCCCCCCCTCCTCCTTCTCCCACCCTCCTCGCGCGCCTTCCTTCTCTCCCTGCTCCATTCACCTCTCGTCGTCCCTCCCTCTCTCACCTGCGGTGGCCGGCGGCCCTGCCACACCGGCCCTCGACCTCCCCTCCCGCGCCGGCCCTCTCTCTCTCCTTCTCTCTCACTCCGCACGGCCCTCCCCCGCTCGAGCTCCCGCAGCGACTCCTCGCCCACCCCCACAGTCTCCCACCGCCGCCCACCGTTGGTCGCCCCGCCGCCGTAGCTCCAACCGACGACGTGCGGCCGTGCGCGGGGAGGCCGGGAGGGGAGGGGTGTTCGGGAGGAGAGGTGGAGGGCCGGTAGTTGAGGGGCCGGCACGGGAGGGGAGGTCGAGGGGCGGCGCGGGGAGGCGTGTGCGTCGCGGAGGGCCGGCGAGGCGGGGCCGCCGGCCACCGCAGGTGGGAGAGGGAGGGGTGGCGGGAGGTGGAGGGAGCAGGGAGAGAGGGAGGGCGCGCGAGGAGGGTGGGAGAAGGAGAGAGAGAGGGGTCCGGCCCCACAAGTCAGGGTCCAACTGACATCCCAGTCCAGCTCATCGTGCCACATCAGCAAAACCACCTAGCAAAACCGCTACAGGGGGTTAAGTGCATCGGTTTCTATAGTTGAGGGGGCTGATTACCCGATTTATACTTTGGGGGGTTATGCGTTCCAATCTTGATACTTCAGGAGGATATAGACTTCTTCCTTGAAGAAACATGGGAACCAAGCCGCCATCAATTAATCCAGGACCACTGAAAACACATCATACAAGTTGATACAAAAATATTGAATAGACTATAGGAGAAAATTCGTTTGTTCGTGTCATAGACAGTATTTCCTTTTACAGGATTTGATTCCTATAATGGCTGTGTTTAGTTCCCGAGAAGGGATTGTGAAGTTTGGTGAAAATATCACATCGAACACTGTAGCGCACTGTAACACTTTTCGTTCGTTTGTGGTAATCGTTGTCGTATCATGCCCTAACTAGGCTCAAAATATTCGTCTCGTCGTGTACATCAAAACCATGTACTTAGTTTTTTTTATTTATCAATGTTTAGTGTTTCATGCATGAGGAGAGAAATTTGATGCGATAGGTGAATAGTGAAGTTTGGAGAGAGAATTTTTGTCTTTTCAAGGGAACTAACACAGGGCCAATGCTTCTCAACCAAGAAAACAAAAAGGCCAGCTGAGGAATTTTTTAGTACATGAACTGGGTACCATTTTGTTTGAATCATACTTTTTTTTAATATAAGTAAAATGAATTTTCATAGAAACCTCATGTCTTGGAATTTTATATATCAGCCAAATACTATCCGTGATTCAGTTCGCGAAAAAAATAGGGGCGAAAAGAATTTTCCATCGAGCCGCCTTCCCACATGCGGAAGGGGCTTTTGGTCCAAGAAAATAATCGGACTCTCCTTTCTTCCCATCGACCCGACGCCGCGCCGCACCGAACCCCTATTCTCCTGCCTTTCCTCTCCGTCGGCGGCGAAGAGGTTTTCTCCAATCCGGCGAGGGAGAGCGACAAGCCAACGAATTCGGTCCTTCCAACCGGACGAGAAGATGCCGCGGATCCCTCTGATCAAGTTCCCCAAGCGGCATCCCAAAGCCCCATCCCCATCCGCACCAGGTGCTCCCTCTCGTTTCCCGCAATCATCCTTCTCTTTCCTCACGGGATTTCGCACAAACTTTCTAAATTTCTTGTATTTTTTGGGGTCTATCTCCTTGTTACAGCAGCGTCGCAACCCGCAGATCAGCATGCGACCCTCATGTCCCGGTTGGGTAAGCACGAGATCCCTTCGAATCCTCTCGACCTAGCAGTGTTGGCTTGAATTCGTCTTGCTTCTCGATCTAAGTACTGATTTGTGGGTGGACACGCGCGCAGATTGATCTGTGTGATCAATTGCACAGATTTTCTGGCATATTATTTTTTTCTTACATAGGAATGTGGAATGGTGTGACTAGGGGTAATGTTTGCCTTTTAGATAATAAACCAAGTGGAAGCTGCACTTTGCTGTTTCTGGTTCCCTTTTAAGAATTTATTGTAGATGGAATTGGTATATGAGGGATAACCTTGATATGGATTCTGAATGAGCTTAACGTATTATAGACGGTTCTGGGTATTAGATTCATGCAGCTAGATTATGTTTTAGGGAATGTTCTTCGCTGTGTGGTTACTTATCATAAGAATCGAGCTATGTTGTTCGGATGTAAGGCTGCTGCTGCTTAGTCGATCTTTTTAATCTTTGATTTGATTTATGACCTGTAAACATATTTCTTTTGGCCTTTCGGGTAGTATATGAGTTACCAAATACTGAGATATAATATGATCTGTGTGTGTTAGCAGTGCCAATTCTTCACATTTTTTTGGGCTTACATTTACAGTAATTATGTATGGATCTGCTGAAATTTTTTATGGGATAATTAAATCCTTTTGTCCACCATACATGATTTAATTCCTTCTCTGACTTGTATTAACCTTGCTGTAACCCTGGTATAGGCTTTTACCACCAGTTGGATACTTTTTTGAAGTACTGAACACAGTATTACTGTATCATAGTTAAACTTACCATTATGAGATATCAATCTGGTCTGTTATTAACTGTAACTATCAGTTAACCGATTACTGATGGGACATTTACTTTTCATCCCCTATTTATATGACATGCAACAAATGAGCTTATTTCCTTTAGCAGGTTTGGTATTCTCCCTGCTTACATTGGCAACTGATGGGGAAGTAGTTATTTTGCTAGGGGATGGGAATGAGTGCATTTCATTTATTGAATGCCTAGTTCGTCGTCTCATAATTCTGATGGAAATGGGTGTATTACCCGATTTATACTTTGGGGGGTTATGCGTTCCAATCTTGATACTTCAGGAGGATATAGACTTCTTCCTTGAAGAAACATGGGAACCAAGCCGCCATCAATTAATCCAGGACCACTGAAAACACATCATACAAGTTGATACAAAAATATTGAATAGACTATAGGAGAAAATTCGTTTGTTCGTGTCATAGACAGTATTTCCTTTTACAGGATTTGATTCCTATAATGGCTGTGTTTAGTTCCCGAGAAGGGATTGTGAAGTTTGGTGAAAATATCACATCGAACACTGTAGCGCACTGTAACACTTTTCGTTCGTTTGTGGTAATCATTGTCTTACCATGGCCTAACTAAGCTCAAAAGATTCGTCTCGTTGTGTACATCAAAACCATATACTTAGTTTTTTTGTTTACCTATATTTAATGCTCCATGCATGAGAAGAGAGATTTGATGTGATAACGAAGTTTAGAGAGAGAAAGTTTGAGAAAAGTTCTGGAAGTGCACACCGCCCATCGTAAAAAAAATAAATACGCGGGAGCCGAGCTGCTGCAGCGGTGTAGCCGTTGCTCTCGTTAGGTAGGGAGTAAAGTGATGTCACGCGCGCACTATATAAATTTATTACTCGTCCCTGTAGCAACTATTTTTAATTTCCAATTTTCTTTTCTTTTTCACCAGCAAATTGAAAGCATTTCTATTTGTTGCAGTTGCAGTGCTTTATTTTCTTTATTGACCAGCACTGCCCAAGTCTAGAGCATAAGCATGACTTTGTCAAATAAAGTGTGAGCAAAGTCAATGCATGCATGTCATAAATAAATAATCCAAATGAGCCTATTGTTTTGCCAACATGTAAGAAAACTCGCCGATCAGGAGGAGCTA
>OAMR01000398.1:365014-378797 GCA_900205405.1 Echinochloa crus-galli | reverse complement strand
ATGAAACATACAAGAAGATTCATATGTTTCTCATCAAACATGAGAGAAGCAGATCGATCTCATGGGAAAATAAATCAAATAAACCTAGTGTTTTCTAGGTCTTGGGCAGCAGACGATGCTCTCTTACCTGAATCTCAACGTTCTCTTCATCCAGGCGGTACTCGTGCATGATCCAGTCAGTCTTCTTGCCGTGGGGAGCCCTTCCGATGTAGAACACCAGGGTTTTCCTCAAGCCAATTCTCCTGGCGTTCCCGAGGAAGATGGCCTTGTCCCGCCCTGTCGCCTTCCAGAACCCTGCCGTCGTGGCACGGTTCGTTCTTGTCCCCGTTGGGTACTTCTTGTCCTTGTGGCTGAAGAAGTACCACTCGTTCTGAGGCCCGGTACCTATTCTGCACCTATCTGTGCCATGTCCAACAAATAAAAAAGATTCTTGTGAGTTAGCTGTGTTGTTTCTCTTTGGAACATTTAGGTCTCGCAACAAGATCCAGAATTAGCTTGAAGCAGATAAGTATGTTGCACACACAAAATAGCGCATATGTATTTACCTTTAAGATCCCAGGGCTCAAGCTTATTGAGATCAATCTCCCTTATGACATCAAGATCTATGGGCTCATAAGCAACCTTCTTCCTCAGGTAGTAGTAGAGGAGCTCCTCATCGGTCGGATGGAAGCGGAAGCCTGGTGGCACTGACAGTGGTCCAGCGCTCGGATGCATGCTTCCTTACAAAACCTAAGATCTGAGAAGCAAGCCATGTATGGAGTAAATGGGAAACTGTTAGAGGCTTCAAATTGCAACATCTTTATATACTTTCCTGCTCCTGCATAAAGCTTTCAGAACAAAAGGAAGAGAACAAACCTTGGAAATACCCTTTGCCTGAATGCAGCTCAGCTCCTTGAAGCAACTGAGTATGGAGACAAGCAAGAAAAACAAGATGAAGGTGATGCTACAAGGGAAAAGGATGCAAGGCTGGCTTATATGGAGTGGGGCGAGGAAGGGATAGCAAGTCCAAGATGCCCACCAAAGACAAACCCTAGGTGTATAAAATGTATATAGCCTGTGGCAGATGGGTTTGAGCTGTATATTAGTTTTGGATTGATTGATGGGGGCATTGACTATATACTGATAGGTTCACAATCTCACAGTAAGGAGTGTCCATGCATGTATATGGCTATATGCATATGTATGTCTTGGCTGGTTCTGGAAAGACCAAATGAAAAGAAGGGTGTGCTGTCCTTTGAACAGGGGACCTGCCCCAAAACTGGCCTCAGAAGAAGCAATTAGATGTCTCCATCTACAACACTGTCATTATTGCGTGATTTCGCAAATTTGCCCTTGAGAAACATGGTGAGCTTATTATCACATCATCTTTAGCTGGCGTTGCCCAGTCCTTGGCCTAATTAGTTCCTTGCACATGTGTAATATAGGGCATAGCAAGGGTTCATCTGTAAATATGCGGTGACGTAGTTAACCTGGAATATAGGCTTTGCACGAGGGAGTCAAGGGGAACAAGGGAATTAAACCTCCCATTCCATCTTTCCAAATCCCAATGTCTCTATTCCTCTTCTATTCCCTGCAAATCGCCATACATTATTCCATGATCCTTCAGACTAAACAATCTTGTACACTGTCTGACGTGTACTAATTGGCAATCAATGATAGATTACTTTACTGGTCCCAATTAGGGATCTAAAGCTCTAACCCTAGGTAAATATGAAATTACTGACTTTGCGTGGCATCTGACCATGAAACTTAACTATAGGAGTAGATTATTGTCCAGTCCAGAGATTCAAAAGAACATCCACAAGTAGCCTATATACACATCTTATTCCTGATGGGTAAAACGAGAGATTAAATCACAAATGTAACGCTTAAAATCGAAATGAAAAATGATTATGCATTACGTATTGCTCATATAATTATGTACTACTACATAAATAATATATGCCTTTTCAATTAGCTAGCAATATGTACACAAATATAACAATAAACAAAAGTATAGAATAGATGAAATTATACAAGTAATGAAGAAAAAGTGTACAATAGATGAAATTATAGTAGTCAGTTTGCATAGCAACTAATTTGTCAATGCGACCTACGTAGTATGTTAGAGAGAGCGACTGGCTTAATAACCACATGCATGGGGTTATTTGAAATGCTGCACTTTGCTCAAGGTCACACATCGGGAAGCAAGCAACGTAAAGACACGGTTAGCAAAGCCAGGGATCGAAGACATGAAAACTTCCACGCACGCATGCGCCAGGATCGAGACCTGCGCCCCTTGTGGTCACGCACAGAAAATTTCCGCGTTCGATCGCAAAGCTGTAATGAGGGGTGTAACAGTGCAAAGGGGACTTGCGTTGTTGAAGAAGCAAACTCTATAAATTTGACTAGCTGGTATGTAAAATTTTACATAGATCTACTAGTTTCAATGATTAGACAATCATGGTAGAGATGTATAGTCGTTGTTCGAACAGTGATAGCCATCTGACCAAACATGATTACGTACGTGCTAATATTTCACTTAATTATTATTAAGTGGGTCTCTTATTGCAGGCTGAAGGGATCCTTACGCTATCTAGTGAGCTCTCCCCGATGCACCATATGGCTCTAGCTACATGCATCTGGTCAACCAAGGACGTCGGCGCGTGGAAACCAATGAAAACTCCTACAAATCGCGATAAGAAAAAACTCCTGCAAACCCTTCTTATGCGTCCACAGCGGTCGGGTGTATGTAGGTAATCCAATTCTCTTTTGTTTTCCTTTTTCTTTTTCACTTCGGTAGAGATTCCCTCAAAATTGGCTGAGAATCTTCTGACCAGCAACCGAGCCCAAGCTCGACAACGTCCACATGGACCACGGGGCTCTCGTCCACGACGCCGGTGCAAACACCATCCATGGAGGAGGACGGGCTGCTGATGGAGGAATGAAGCCTCCATCGATCTGTGTCCTTTTTATTGTTCCATGCAACTTGAACGACCCATTCTGTATGCTGTCTGTGAATGGTGCTGGGAATAATTTTGGCTGGATAAGGGCTTCGGTTTAGAAATAGAATGTAAACAAGCGACGACTGAACGCTGAACCTGAGTTCAGTAAAGCAAAAAGAGTGCGAGAAAGATTGGAGTTGAGTACGATGTTGTTGCATTATATTGACATAAAAGCTACTCAAACAACATGCCAGAAAACGGCTATTAAATTTGACAAGTACCCTGCCCAACAAACCAACCACATTTTAGCAAGATATAATCATGCGTACATGACGGAAAAAACTTGGGTGCAGTCCGGCTGCACAGCAGCCTCCGTGCAGTCCAACGCCCGATGGTTGCCACGTGGAGGTTGGCCCATCAGACGCACGCGACGGGAGCGGAGGCGCCGCAGCTCCCTCGGCTCGCAGCAGGGAGCGGCTCGTGGCCATCGGCTTGCAGCAGGGCGGGAATCGGCTCGTGGCGCTCGGCTCCCAGGCGCAACCTATCCGAGCCATCCACGCATCTTCGTGTCCTCCACGCCGCCACCCATGTCGCCTTCCTCTGCTCTGCTCTGCTCTCTCCCTCCGCGCTCAGATGCAACTCTGCCGCCATTAGCGATGCCCTGCCGAGCTCCTCGCCGCCCGATCCTACCGCACTGCTGAGCCCCAACGCTTGTGCATGCGGGTGAGCTGACGGCCACGACACCATCAGCCCCACCGAATCTCCTAGGTCTGAGCAGGCCCGCCAATGATTGAAGCGAACGTTCCGGAGGATACAGGTGGTGGAGTTTGTCCTGCTTTGCATCGGCTGGGGGACACACCGGCGTCAATTCTTGCTTGTTGCTGACTGCCTTCCTCTCATCCATGGGTTCAAATTGCTCTGACGAGTTTGCAGTCAGTTATGCTCTGAAATGTGCAGAGTTACAGGTTTATAAATAATTAGTTTGGTGATTCACGTTAAGTGTCATAGTGTCGGGGACCATAATTAGGGGCCCTTAATTGACGGGGTAATCACCCGAAAAAAGCGCAAAAGATGTTGCCTCCAGGGACCCTTGGCCTGCGTATACAAAATCATGCGGCCCAACGGCCCAACACGGCCCAACAACAATCCACGGGGAATGCGCCGCCCTCACTCCACCGCGCTCAAGGGGACCCCGCCCCCTCGAGCGGCAAGACGCGAATCTCCGCCTCGCCAGGGGACGCCTCGATCCCTCGAAGAGATCGCCACGCAGCAGTACAGTCACTTATTACCTCCCCTCATAACGGGCACCAAAGTCAAAGGGCGGAACTTAGGCCGCACGTCGCCCCTGACAAAGCCTGACCGTGCCATACAGACCTGACACGGACAGGCGGCCACTGTGTAGAGCGTGCCTGGTACTGCACCTCCTACGCATCCGGCCCCGTTCACTCCGCAGCGCTGTTCCACCGACTCCCGTCGCCTCCACCGTCAGAGCGCCCTCGAAGGGGCGTAGAGACCCTCGAACGGGAGTACGAGCGACGACCAGGGGCAAACCTTGGTCAAGCGTCATCATGTGGCCGACGGGACGGAGTACGACCTCCCTAAACCCTTGCCTGCCACGCCAACAGGCGGCACGCCCCGCACCGTGACGACAGTAAGCACCGTAGCACCTCAACGCGGCCTACTCCCGTCCCCTAGGGAAGTAGAGCATTCAAGACGCGTACGGGAGCCATCGGGCCAACGGGAAGCCAGCCGCCCCGTACGCACCAAGCCCGACGCGACTGGTAGGTCGAAAGCCGGTCGTACCGGCCCATCAGGCCGGGCCACTACGCCTCTAGCCATGATGTACGACGGCATGACCACTATGTACGACACGCCAGTTCCTGCCCACCTGCCCCCGCAAATCTCGGGCGATCGACCTCTCAGGGCAACGCAGGAGACCCCTCGAAGGAGACCACGGGCGACGATTCAGCCAACGCAATGACCAAGCAACCCCTCGAAGCCCTGATGAAACGAATACAGGATTCTCCGCTTCACCAACCAATGCCGAAGACCGACCCGGCTCGCCTTCAAGACACGGATTCGTCGAGGGTCGAGGACATCCCATGTAGGGGGTGTCCCTCGACATCTACTGTAGCCACGACTGTAACTCCTCGACCCCTTGAGATATAAAAGGGATAGTCAGGGGGCCACGCGGATAGATATGGGCATAAGTCCAGGCACACGCCCAGACACGAACACACACACGACACTAGCATTCGCCTCCACCATCTTCTTCCTCCGTTCCGGGACTTGGAGAACGACTCTCCTCTCCCACCTTCACTTGTAGCCCCCCACTGCAAGCACCAGGGTGCGAAGATAGCACGAGTGCGCGAGCACCTCTTGCTGGACGTACGGCCCCGCGGCCGGAACCAGGATAAACCCGTGTCCTTGTGATTGGCTTCTCGCATCGACCATCAGGGACGAGACACAACGCACTTTCTGTGCGGCTTAGGGAGTGCCGACCATTCTCGACGCCGACACATAGCATTCCATAATCATTCTCGTGATATTGTCTTCCATTTTATTGTGTGAAATCAATGTTCACCATTTGTATCCTTTATGTGCCTCGCAGTTTGATCTGAGCATCTGCACACAGGTACTGTCTTGCTCATACAAGTGGAGTACTAGGATCTTTAGGTTGAAACAAATACTATATTTGACAACTCTTAAGTGCGAAGCCGATCAAGTTAGCTGATACCTGTTTGCATATGGTAGATGGGAGAAGCACAAAGGCTATGGGAAGATCAAGTTTCCTGAAATATAAGAGTCCTGACAAGAGGAGGCTGCCAAACATATGTTCAATATTGCAGATCACCTCAGGAGGAGGGGCTGTATATAGTAGTTATAAAATTGTAAAGTGAACGGATGTGTAAAAACAGAGAGATTGTTGATGTTCTATTCCGATGTACATTGTTATGCATTCTGAAATATACTATCTGATTTGTTTTTGACAAATTATGGAATGTGAGCATTTCACATGGAAAATAGTCAAATCTGAATTTGGATACAAAAGAATGATTTCTTCATGTTTTTTCTTCTAAAATTAAGCTCAGACACACACAAACCTAGCTTCACTAAATTCCACACATATATCTTCAACTTGTGTATGGTGTTGGAGATGTATTCCTTATAAATCAATATCTTATTGTGGACAAACCTAGACTGGCTACACTTTCTAGTGTTAAATAGCTACTACCTATTTATGAATTGACATCTCATACAAGTCGAGGTTACATATATTTGTTATTTGGAGCTCCATCAAAATGTAATTTTCTAACAGGTGGCTGCTGCATTGTGGCTGCTTGATCAACTCCAAGTAATAGACTTGTATATCCTCCTTGGATATATGGAGCTCCCATGGTACAAGGGTTCCCGTACATATTAAAAGGCGGCATTGTGGCACCAGCATATCCACCTTGGATCAAAGGAGCAGACATGGCCGAAGATTGCTCGTACACATCATTTGCAAGGTTTGGCATTGTAACGTTAGGCCCAATGCTACCATCATTAAAATCCTGCGACAAGTAAAAAGTTTGGCATTGTTCAGGAACAGTTGCGCGTAAGCAAACAAATTCGAAAAAGTGAATATATTATATATATATATTTGAATTCATATGGCTTACAATAAATTGCTCTGAATCAGCATCTTGATCCCTTCTTTGTGCTGCGTTTGTTGTATCTTGTCCTATATTCAATCATATGAAATTAACTACGCAGGCATATAACGGGGAAAAAACATGTTAGAACTGACAGAATTACTACCTTTCTTTTTACTGCTTTTCTTTTTCTTTCCCGTCTTCTTTTCAAAGGAGATGGTCCCTCGTTTACTCTTTGGGCCTTTAACCACTCGAGGAAGTCTAAATGATATTTTACCTTTTAATGTGTCTGTAGCACAGTCGGTTGAAATTAGAGGAACCTCATCGGCTTTTTCTCGCATATTGCTTAGAGAAGTATCTGCTTCCAAGTCCAGCTTATCTATGGCTTTCTCCAAATAATCAAGAAGTTCTCTTGATAGCGAACACTTTAATGCAACAGATGTTGCCTTTCGTGAGACACGTGCAGCATGTGTTGTTAAACTTTCCTCCTCAGTTCCTTGTTTCTCAATATAAAAACCTCTCTTTGCATATTTTGTCCATCTATACAGTATATATTGTGGTGGCAAAACAAAAACATCATTGATGTTTAAGACTTTGAAGGCGTGCTTGCACAATAAATCTGTAAAATATATGTGCCATATTTAATCAACTTGTACTAAAATTATATTATTGGAATTATAATGGGTATATTAAATTAATACATACCTATGGATTCATACTTTCTGCAAGCACATGTAATGGTCATATCTGCTTTGTTGAATACGACTGCTGCCCCATAATCAGAGTGCATATGTGTAACCATATATGTCAAAGTTGACCCCTCGGATGGTAACAATTTACAACAGAATGAAAATTGTTCCTTGAATTCCTTCTCAAACTCTGAATACATCCTTCTTGTATATGATTCTGCTGCAGTTTTCAATAAAGGATAATTTGGGACGTAAGTAACTGGGTTCTTTCGACGCGATTGAAAATCTTCGTCCACCTCATTTTTACGAAGACTACGGAAAACCTTGTCACATTCTACAAGGAGCTCTGAAAGGCCAAGTTTCTTACAAAATCTTTTCTTAAATACATTATTCATATATACCTTCACTCCTTTGAGTCGAGGTCATATCAGCTGTAAATGAGTCACGGTAGATGGCAGCCCATTTTTCTCTCAAATCATACAAGTTTTTCATCCACTCATTGTCCTCAAGCTTGTACTCATGCAACAATTCATGCCACTTCTTGTTGAAGTAAAACTCTGATCTGTCTTCATATATACATCTCTTAAAATCAGACATAAACTTCTCAGGATGCTTCTGAATTATATGCCCAAGATGTTTACCTGCGTTAACATAAATATGCCAAATACAAAGCCGATGGCTTGTATTTCGAAAAACATAAGCAATTGCACCTGCCATGGCCGCGTCTTGATCAGTGAAAATTGTGCTTGGATGCTTGCCGGACATTGCTGTTATAAAGGTTTCAAAGAGCCAAACAAATGATTCAATGGTTTCATTAAACAATAGTGCTGCCCTGAAAACTATTGTTTGTTTGTGATGGTTGGTTCCAAGGATTGGAGCAAAAGGCTTTGCAAACCTATTAGTCGAAAACGTGGTGTCAAAAGACACAGCATCACCAAAGCATGCGTAATCCATGATAGATTGACCATCTGCCCAAAAGAAATTAGCCATCCTGCCATCTTCCTTGTCTATTTGAATAGCATAAAAAAATGTAGGATCCTTTAGCTGCTTATTTTTCAAGTATTCAAGCAATGTTTGTGCATCATTGGATTCTAGGTACTTGCTGCGTTGCCGACTGATCTCATTGTCACAATCCTTATGTGAGAATGGCACTTTATCAGCTCCTCCATAATATTATATCATAAACTCATAAACCTGGGCTGGCTTCATCCCCCTTCCCTTATCTGGCTAATTAGCTTCTTGTCCTCTTCTTGAACACTTCGTTGGGACCTCAATTTATGCCTTTTATCTGGACTAGCAAGGTAATGATTATGATCAAGTACAACTTTATGCACTGTCCAAATTCCCTCCCTGCTTACACTAAACTGAACACAAGCCTTGCAGCCTGTCCTTGTAGTGTCCTTTGATGACTCAGATTCTCGGTGACCTTGATTACTACAAACTATATGTTTATGAGATATAGTATCATCTCCTCGCTTTTTTTCGTCACTCCTTCTGACACTTATCATATACTAATTCAAATGACCACTCTAACTAGTTTGTACTGTCATTGCTAATCAACTAGTTCGTACCTATGTTGCGTGCATTCCATTGGCTGCTAGGGCAGAGAAAGATGGCATTAAGGATGACGAGGCGAAGCTGTCGTCCTTCTCTCGGCCTCCTCCTGCCACCAAAGCTGTGCAGTCTGCTGCCATGGCGGCTGTGTCGTCTGCTGCCATGGCCGTTGTCCTTGTTGCCGCGATCTGCGATTGGAGGGAGGCCACGCGATTGTTCATGATCGACGCCTTGACTCACGGAGGCGGCGCGGAGGACACGAAGATGCAGATGGCTCGGATAGGTTGCGCATGCGAGCCGATGGCCACGAGCCGCTCCCTGCTGCGAGCCGAGGGAGCTGCGGCGCCTCCGCTCCCGTCGCGTATGTCTGATGGGCCGACCTCCACGTGGCAACCATCGGGCGTTGGACTGCACGGAGGCTGCTGTGCAGCCAGACTGCACCCAAGTTTTTTCCGTACATGACGGGGTTCAGCAATATAATCACAGAGGCAAAGCACGCAGCGTAACATCAGGTTGATTTGACAGTTTCGGTAAGTGTAGACCACATAGAGAAATAGCAGGTTGAGCTACATGTTGGCACATAATTTTGACATGTCGACATCGTTCAACAAAATTAAATAGTATCATCGTTCTAAACAACAAGTCATTCTAATATTCAAAACTTTCCTAATTAAATCATTCTACCCTATTTAATACGTGAATTATCGTTGTGTATCAGCATTAATTTTTGGTCCCCTAAGAAACAATTATATCTGATCCATTTAATATGTGCTTTTGTTTGCGTCGTGTAAGTGAGAGACTATAGTGCGGGTTTGTGCTTGACTATTGGTGAAATGAATGTAAGTACCTCAAGCACAACCCGCAAACCTAGCAATTTATCTGGTGTAAAGTTAAATCACTCTCTTAAAGAATACAGTAAATATAAAAAATTAACAAGGTTTGTTTCACTCTAAAGTTCCACCATGATAGTTATGTCATGGTGGACTAAGACTGCTTGCGGTCTAGGATAGTGTTGATACTTCTTATGGCCTCTATTAGGATTTATTGTCCCGTTAACGGTGCAAGTAGTGTTTTATTGGTTTTTTTATGACTTAATAAAATATAAATATTCCGCAAGCGCCAGAATTAGCACTGTAGCATTTCACCCGGGAGTATTCCAGAGTATCATAATTTATATTTTCTACGGGGAAGCACTATATATAACAAGTATATTTGAATAATATCACAGAGGAATATACTACTGCCAAGACATGGGATAATGCTACTGATAGGAGTTGTAGACTGTGACAATTAGCTCAAGGATAACTCAAGTAAGATAAGAGATATGACTAGCTAGTTGGGAGAACAACGAGACAAGATAAGATTCTTAGGTACTTTATCTATTTAGGTCACTTGGGTAAAGAAATACAACACTTGAGGAACAACACTTATAGATCAAGTCTAACTCAATTGTATTAACTTCGGGACATAGAACCAAGGATCGCGGAAAGGGATGAGAAGGGGATCCAGAGCCGCTCGGGGGTAGCCCAACAAGGCCAAGACTAATGTGGTGGATTACAAATGCCGATAGGGCTGTCACCACCTACGGCTACCACACGTCCGTTGAATTGGGTGCAAAAGCTCACCTCAATTCTAGGCACTTCACCTACGCTAGTAAGGTTCTACTTACTCCCCTAGAAAGAGCAAGCAACCCTGTCAATACCCAGGTGACAATTCACCTCAACTATTGAGCAGAATCGAAGAGACCGGCTAAGACAAAGACTTAAGCAGAAACTAGAAGAACTAGAACCACAACTTACTATATTCTAAACACGAAATACTGCAATTAGAATAAAGTAGATGCAGAATATAAATAACTCGAAAGGTATGATAAAGATAATATATTGATAATTGAAAGTCTTATAAAAGGCAAAGTAAAAGATACAATAGCTTATACCAGAGCTTCTTAAGACGACTTCAGAACCTCCAAGACAAAGCTCGACTCGACTCCAACTCCCAAACTAAACTATCCTAACTCTACTAAAGAGATCGACAAATGGAGCTTCTTGGCTTGGTGTGTGTGAATTGGAAGATGAACACCTCTATTTATAAGGCATAAAGATGGCAACTTGGAGCACCGACTAAGGCACCTTGAGGCGTTGCCATGTGGCACTGCCTCGGTGCCAACGGCTTAGATTTGCCCCTAGATACAGTGTTGAGACGGTTGTGCTTGTTCGTTGCTTCGGCCAAAGTGGGGACTTCGGCCGAACTAGGCCCAGTGCCCTATAGCCCTCCATTGCACTGCCTTTGTCTTGTGGACGTACAAGATTGCTTCCCACCGGCTGAGTTAGGTAGGTTTGTGCTTCTTTGCTCCAGATGGATGATGTTAGCAATCCGTGTGACCTTGCCCGATCACCACTGGCATGGCATCCATGGACTTGACCGTCCCCAGGTGTGTTGGCCCCTATGCCTGTGTGTCACATATGAATGGGCTAAGGGGGTGGTTCGGCCGAATTGGCCACTTTTGCCCCCCCCCCCCCCCTAGTCCATATTTGTCAATTATGTACCTGCACATCGTATATTCACAAAAATTCGTCGAAATTTATTAAAATATAAACCTATGTACATGAAATGACTGATAAACCTCATTTATTCCTGAGAATTGACGGTCGAAATCGTACCGTAACGACCGTCAAGAAATCGGTTCTCCCCTGCCGAGCAATTCAGATCATGATAGCTTATTCTAACCATGTGAATATTCGTGTGCATGAATCCTAGATTCAAACCCCGTTTGCCACTGGTCATTTAGATTTTTAGCCTGGATGTTCTTTACTGCCCACACATTCAAGTTTAGTTGTTTGTCGATGATGAGGCTCATTCGCCGGCTACTACTAATATTGTCGGTGTGTCGCACCATATTTTGTATTGTTTCGTGCTTCCAACAAACTCTCATTGTGATCCTCCTGAATACAGTCAGTTTTTTTAGATATTGTAATCCGGCCTCTATATCCACATGTGGATATATACGACCAAAAGTTACAAGAGTTCTGAGACTCAATTTCTCAAAATCGAGGATCAAAAGAGACAAGAAGAAAGCTAAAGGACTAAAAAAGCTACAAAAACTAAGTTTCATAACTCCTAAGTCCATACTAACTTGCTTTGACTTTCTCTAACAGCTCTTATTATTGCTAGTTTACTTAGAAACTTTGATGTCAGAATAAGCCGCTTCGTAGTCTCCGTTGTGTACCTACCGCACTTAGTCGATCCCACAACATCAAACAACCTGCTGCCAAACCAGTATCGTCAATCCAAAGATTCCAAGGTGACGCCTCCAAGAAGGAAATGACATCAACCACCGCCGCCGCCTGAACCAACGAACCATTTCTTCGGTTTTCAGCGGATAATCTCTGGATGGTGAGATCCATACGATGATGCCTTCATTAAGGAGAACGATGCAACAACACCGTGGTCACCGGCAACGATCAAAGATCGAGCATGGTTTTCACCGAGTACCTGCACAAGCGGTTACAAGGAGCAGGTAGGAATATGGACACGGCCACCGCAACTGCTACACTTGTCACCTACGGCGGCGAGGTGAAGAGCAGAGGGAAAGGACGGTGGGCGCTCAGAGCTCCGCCATGGGAAGGCCGCCCGGCCACCACAACTGCTACACTTGTCACCTACGGCGGCGAGGTGAAGAGCAGAGCGTGCCGCCGCGCGTTACTTTGCCTCGGGCCGCCGCGGTCCACGGGCCGAGCTCCCGCCGCAGGTCACACGTCGTCGCCAGCTGCACGCCGAGCACCGGCCGTCGGTCGCACGCCGCTCCCGGCAGCCTAACGCCTCCGCGCGGCCGCCGAGTACCGAGCGCCGGCACCCTCGTGTGGCCGCCGTCAACCTCCATCTCCCTCACGGCCCCGCCCGCCGCCACCACCGGCCGCTGTTTAGCCCCGCCGCCACCCTTATAGCTGCCACACGGACTTCCGGTGGCTAGCTCCGGTGGCGGTGAGGCGGGGAGAGGAAGGGCTAGCTCCGGTGGCGGCACGTGGGAGGGGAGCTGAGATCGGCTTTTTTCCGGAGAAAAAAGAGAACACACGTCCTCAATACAGTCAGTTGCCCTTTGATCTCGGCCCCAATATTCTCCTCTTGTGCTTTGTTCCTCTGGGCCGGCATAAAAGCCTTGCCCCATTGTGTAGCATTTTCGAGTAGTTCACGTGAAACATTCCACCATATTGGACACATTCCGGAGGGCAGGAACCCTTGAGCTGCATGGATAGACACAGACCGCCCTGACAAATAGACAGTGCATGCCGATGTTAGGTACACTCGCACACTAAATATGTACATTAATTTGTTTGATTTTGACTTTTGAGTGCTAAATATTGAATCACAAAACAGAACTGAATAATGGTAGGATCAACATCGGTAAGTTCGACAAGTTTTTTTCCAGCTGGACCAACCCCAACCCAAGACACTAGATATAGTGTCCATAATCTCTATATCATTAAGGCCCTGTTTAGTTACCCTGACTTTTTTTAGTCACCTAAACTTTAGTCTCTTTTAGTCCAAAAAATACCAAACAGGGTGACTAAAAGGGACTAAACTTTAGTCCCTACCCCATAAGTCCATAAGCTCCATTTTGATGACTTCTTGGGACTTCTAGTGACTTTTTCCCCCACTACCCTCATTTACACCCCCACCTGACCCGTATCCCGACGCAACCCCCTCCTCCTCCCGCAGCCCCTTCTCCTCCCCGCGTCGCCGCCACCACCGCCGCCTGTGCACCTCCATTCCACGCCGCCTCCCCGCCAAACCCGTAGCCGTCGCTGGATCCGGTCCTCGTGCGCCTCCACCCGCTGGCGGCGGCGCTCCTCCGACGGCCGCACCGGTCGCGTCCCGGCGGGGCTCGCGGACCTCCTCCACCACCTGCATGCGCGCGGCGCACTCCGCCGGCACCCGTGGACGGAGCAGCTCCTCGACGACCTCCTCCTCCTCGACCTCCACG